>SZWC01011543.1:14731-51306 GCA_023375785.1 Penium margaritaceum | reverse complement strand
GCAACCACTCGCAACCACTCCCAACCACTCGCAACCAATCGCAACCACTCACAAGTACTCACAACTTCTCGCAACCACTCGCAAGCACTTGCAACCACTTACAACCACTCGCAACCACTGGCAACCACTCGCAACAAGTCGCAACAACTCTCAAAAACTTGCACCCACTCGTAACCACTCGCAACCACTCACAACCACTCGCAACCAATCACAACCACTCGCAACCACTCGCAACCACTAACAACCACTCGTAACCACTCGCAACCACTCGCAACCATTCGCAACAACTCGCAACCACTCGCAACGACACGTAACCACTCGCAACTACTTGCAATAACTCGCAACCACACGCAACCACTCGCAATCACTCGCAACCACTCGCAACCAGTGGCAACCACTCGCAACTATACGAAACCACTCGTAATCACTCCCAACCACTCGCAGCCACTCGCAACCAGTCACATCCACTCGGAATAACTCGGACCACTCACAACCACTCGCAACCACTTGCAACCACTTGCAACCACTCGCAACCAATCGCAACCACTCGCAACCACTCGAAACCAATCGCAACCACACGCAACCACTCAGAACCACTTGCAACCACTTGCAACCACTCGCTGCAACCACTTGCAACCACTCGCAACCACTTGGAACAACTCGCAAACACTCGCAACCACTTGCAACAACTCACAACAACTTGCAACCACTTGTAACCACTTGCAACCATTCACAACCACTCACAACCATTCGCAACCACTTGCAACCAATCGCAACCACTCACAACCACTCACAACCACTTGCAACCACTCGCAGCCACGCACAGCCATTCGTAACCAGTCGCAACCACTTACAACCACTCGCAACCCCTTGCAACCACTCACAACCACTCGCATCCACTTGCAACGACTTGCAAGCACTCACAACCACTTGCAAACACTTCCAAACACGCAACCACTCTTTACCATTCGCAACCACTCGCAACCATTCGCAACCACTTGCAACCACTCGCAACCACTTCCAACCACTCGCAACCACTCGCAACTACTTGCAACCACTTGCAACCACTCACAACCACTCGCAACCACTCGCAACCACTCGCAACCACTCGCAACCACTCGCAACCACTCGCAACCACTCGCAACCACTCGCAACCACTCGCAACCACTCGCAACCACTCGCAACCACTCGCAACCACTCGCAACCACTCGCAACCACTCGCAACCACTCGCAACCACTCGCAACCACTCGCAACCACTCGCAACCACTCGCAACCACTCGCAACCACTCGCAACCACTCGCAACCACTCGCAACCACTCGCAACCACTCGCAACCACTCGCAACCACTCGCAACCACTCGCAACCACTCGCAACCACTCGCAACCACTCGCAACCACTCGCAACCACTCGCAACCACTCGCAACCACTCGCAACCACTCGCAACCACTCGCAACCACTCGCAACCACTCGCAACCACTCGCAACCACTCGCAACCACTCGCAACCACTCGCAACCACTCGCAACCACTCGCAACCACTCGCAACCACTCGCAACCACTCGCAACCACTCGCAACCACTCGCAACCACTCGCAACCACTCGCAACCACTCGCAACCACTCGCAACCACTCGCAACCACTCGCAACCACTCGCAACCACTCGCAACCACTCGCAACCACTCGCAACCACTCGCAACCACTCGCAACAACTCGCAACCACTCACAGCCAATTGCAGCCCCTTGCAACCACTCGCAACCACTCGCAACCACTCGCAACCACTTGCAACAATTCCCAACAACTTGCGACCACTTGTAACCAGTCCCAACCACTCGCAACCACTTGCAACCACTCGCTACCACTCTCAACCACTCACAACCACTCGCAACCACACCCAACCACTCGCAACTACTCTCAACTATTCGCAACCACTCGCAACCACTTGCAACCACTCGCAACCCCTTGCAACCACTCACAACTTCTCGCATCCACTCGCAACCACTTGCAAGCACTCACAACCACTTGAAAGAACTCGCAAGCACACACATCCACTCACAACCACTCGCAACCACTCGCAACCATTCACAACCACTCGCAACCACTCACAACCACTTGCAACAACTTGTAGCCACACATAACCACTCCTAATCACTCACAACCACTCACAACCACTTCCAACGACTCCCAACCACTTGAAACCATTTGCAACCACTTACAACTACTCGCAACCACTTGCAAGCACTTGCAACCACTCGCAACCACTGGCAACCACTCACAACCATCTGCAACTACATGTATCCACTTGCAACCACTCGCAACAACTCGAAACCACTCGCAACCACTGGCAACCAATCGCAACCATTCGCAACAACTCGCAACCACTCACAACCACTCGCTACACTCGCAACGAATCGCAACCATTCACAGCCACTTGCAACCACTTGCAACCACTCGCAACCACTCGCAACCACTCGCAAAAACTTGCAACCACTCGAAGCCACTTGCAACCACTTGCAACTACTTGCAACCACTCGCACCCACTTGCAATAATTTCCAACAACTTGCAACAGCTTGTAACCACTACGAACCACTCGCAACCACTCGCAACCACTCACAACCACTCCCAACCACTCCCAACCACTCGCAACTACTCGCAATCATTCGCAACCACTCGCAACCACTTGCAACCACTCGCAACCCCTTGCAACCACTCACAACTTCTCGTATCCACTCGCAACCATTTGCAAGCACTCACAACCAGTTGCAAGCACTCGAAAGCACACACAACCACTCGCAACCACTCGCAACCACTCGCAACCATTCGCAACCACTTGCAACCACTTGCAACCACTTGCAACCACTAGCAACCACTCGCAACGACTCGCAACTCCTTGCAACCACTTGCAAGTACTCACAACCACTCACAACCACTTGCAAGCACTCAAAACCACTCGCAACCACTCGCAATCATTCACGACCACTAACAACCATTTGCAACCACTCTGACCACTCGTAACCACTCGCAACCACTCGAAACCACTTGCAATCACATGCAACCAATCGCAACCACTCACCCACTCGCGATCACTTGCAACCACTTGTAACCACTTTTAACAACATGCAACCACTCGCAACCACACGCAACCACTCGCAACCACTCCTAACCACTTGCAAGCACTCACAACTTGCAACCACTTCCAACCACTCGCATCCACTTGCAACCACTCGCAAACACTCGCAACCACTCACAACTACTCGCAACCACTCACAACCACTTGCAACCACTCATAACGACTCGCAACCACTCGCAACCCCTCGCAACCACTCGCAACCACTCACAACCATTCGCAACCACTTCCAACCACTCACAACCAGTTTCAAAGACTCGCACCACTCGCAGCCATTCGCAGCCACTTGCAAAAACTTGCAACCACTCGCAACCACTCGAAACCACTCGCAACCACTCGCAACCACTGGCAACCACTCACAAATACTCGCAACCACTTGCAACCACTCACAACCACTCGAAACCACTCATAACCACTTGAAACCGCTTGCAACCACTCGCAATCACACGAAACCACTCGCAACCACTCGCAACCACTCGTAACCACTAACAACCACTCGCAACCACTTGTAAACATACGAAACCACTCGCAAGAACTCGCAACCACTCTCAACCACTTGCAACCACTTGCAACCACTCACAACCATTGGCAACCACTCGCAGCCACTTGCAACTGCTCGCAACCACTTGCAACCACTCACAACCATTGGCAACCACTCGCAGCCACTTGCAACTGCTCGCAACCACTTGCAACCACTCACAACCATTGGCAACCACTCGCAGCCACTTGCAACTGCTCGCAACCACTTGCAACCACTCACAACCATTGGCAACCACTCGCAGCCACTTGCAACTGCTCGCAACCACTTGCAACCACTCACAACCATTGGCAACCACTCGCAGCCACTTGCAACTGCTCGCAACCACTTGCAACCACTCACAACCATTGGCAACCACTCGCAGCCACTTGCAACTGCTCGCAACCACTTGCAACCACTCACAACCATTGGCAACCACTCGCAGCCACTTGCAACTGCTCGCAACCACTTGCAACCACTCACAACCATTGGCAACCACTCGCAGCCACTTGCAACTGCTCGCAACCACTTGCAACCACTCACAACCATTGGCAACCACTCGCAGCCACTTGCAACTGCTCGCAACCACTTGCAACCACTCACAACCATTGGCAACCACTCGCAGCCACTTGCAACTGCTCGCAACCACTTGCAACCACTCACAACCATTGGCAACCACTCGCAGCCACTTGCAACTGCTCGCAACCACTTGCAACCACTCGCAACGACTCATATACACTCGCAACCACTTGCAAGCACTCACAACTTGCAACCACTTCCAACCACTCGCATCCACTCGCAACCACTCGCAACCATTCGCAACCACTCGCAACCACTCCTAACCACTCGCAACCACTCGCAACCACTCGCAACCACTTGCAACCACTCGCAACCACTTGCAACCACTCGCAACCACTTGCAACCACTCACAACCATTGGCAACCAGTCGTAACCACTCGTTACCACTCAAAACCACTTGCAACCACTCGCAACGACTCATATACACTCGCAACCACTTGCAAGCACTCACAACCACTTGCAACCACTCGCAACTTCTTGCAACCACTCGCAACCACTCACAACCACTTACCACCACTTGCAAGCACTTGGAACCACTCGCAACCACTCATAACCACTCACAACCACTCACAACCACTCACAACCACTGGCAACCAATTGTAACCACTCGAAACAACTCGCAACCATTTGCAACCACTCGAAACCACTCGCAACCTCTTGCAATTGCTTGCAACCACTCACAATCACTTGCAACCACTCGCAACAGGTCGCAACCACTTGCTTCCACGCGCAACAACTCACAACCACTTGCAACCATGGGCAACCAATCGCAACCACTCGCAACCACTTGCAACCACTCACAACCACGTGCAAGCACTTGCAGCCACTCACAACCACTCACAACCACTCGCAACAGCTCGCAACCCCTCGCAACCACTCATAGCCACTCACAAGCACTCATAACCACTTGCAAGCACTCACAACCACTCACAACCACTTGCAACCACTTGCATTCACTCGCAACCACTCACACTCGCAACCACTTATAACCACTCGTAACCACTCGCAACCTCTCGCAACCACTCACATCCACTCGCAACTACTCGCATCCACTTGCAACCACTCGCAACCACTCGCAACCACTCTTAATCACTTCCAACTACTTGCAACCATTTGCAACCACTCGCAACCACTGGCAACCACTCGCAACCAATCAAAACCACTCACAACCACTCGCAACCACTCATAGCCACTCACAAGCACTCACAACCACTTGCAAGCACTCCAAACCACTCACAACCACTTGCAACCACTTGCATCCACTCGAAACAAGTCACACTCGCAACCACTCATAACCACTGGCAACCACTCGCAACCTCTTGCAACAACCCACAACCACTCACAACCACTCACATCCACTTGCAACCACTCGCAACCACTCGCAACCACTCGCAACCACTCGCAACCACTTGCAACCACTCGCAACCACTCATAAGCACTCGCAAGCACTCACAACCACTTGCAAGCACTCGCAACCACTCAAAACCACTTGCAACCACTTGCATCCACTCGCAACCACTCGCACTCGCAACCACTCAAAACCACTCGCAACCACTCGCAACCTATCGCAACCACTCACAACCACTCGTAACAACTCACAACCACTTGCAACTACTCGCAACCAATCGAAACTACTCACAACCACTCGTAACTACTCACAACCACTCAAAATCACTCACAGCTACTCGCAACCACTCACAACAACTCGCAATAACTTGCAACCACTCGCAACCACTCGCATCCACTGGCAACCACTTGCAACAACTTGCAACCACTTGCAGCCACTCGTAACCACTCGCAACCACTGGCAACCACTCGCAGCCACTCACAACCACTCGCAACCACTCATAACCACTCACTACCACTCGCAACCACTCGCAACTACTCGAAACCCCTTGCAACAACTCGCAACAACGCGTAACAACTTGCAACCACTCGTAACCACTCGCAACCATTCGCAACCACTCACAACCACTCGCATTCACTTGCAACAACTCAAAACCACTTGCAACCACTCGCAACCACTCGCAACCACTGGCAACTACTTGCAACCACTCGCAACCACTCGCAACCACTCCCAACCACTTCCAAACACTGCGAACCAACCCCAGCCACTCGCAACCACTTGCACCAACTCGCAACCACTCGCAACCACTCACAACCACTCGCAACCACTCGCAACCACTCGCAACTACTCGCAACCACTCGCAACCACTCGCAACTACTCGCAACCACTCGCAACCACTCGCAACTACTCGCAACCACTCGCAACCACTCGCAACTACTCGCAACCACTCGCAACCACTCGCAACTACTCGCAACCACTCGCAACCACTCGCAACTACTCGCAACCACTCGCAACCACTCGCAACTACTCGCAACCACTCGCAACCACTCGCAACTACTCGCAACCACTCGCAACCACTCGCAACTACTCGCAACCACTCGCAACCACTCGCAACTACTCGCAACCACTCGCAACCACTCGCAACTACTCGCAACCACTCGCAACCACTCGCAACTACTCGCAACCACTCGCAACCACTCGCAACTACTCGCAACCACTCGCAACCACTCGCAACTACTCGCAACCACTCGCAACCACTCGCAACTACTCGCAACCACTCGCAACCACTCGCAACTACTCGCAACCACTCGCAACCACTCGCAACTACTCGCAACCACTCGCAACCACTCGCAACTACTCGCAACCACTCGCAACCACTCGCAACTACTCGCAACCACTCGCAACCACTCGCAACTACTCGCAACCACTCACAACCACTCGCAACCACTCGCAACCACTTACAACCACTCGCAACCACTTGCAACCACTTGCAACCACTCGCAACCAATCCGAAACACTCGCAACCACTCCCAGCCACTTGCAACCACTCCTTCCCACTCGCAACCACTCGCAACCACTCGCAACCACTCACAACCACTCGCAACCACTCGCAATCAACTCGCAACCACTTGCAACCACTCCCAACAACTCACAACCACTCGCAACCACTCACAACCACTGGCAACCACTCACAAGTACATTCAACCACTTGCAACCACTCACAACCACTCGCAACCAGTCCCAACCACTCCCAATCACTTGCAACCACTCACAATCACTTGCAACCACTTGCAGCCACTTGCAACCACTCCCAACCACTCGCAACCACTCGCATCCACTCGCATACACTCATCACCACTTACAACCACTCACAACCACTTGCAACCACTCGCAACCACTTGCAACCACTCGCAACCACTTGCAACCACTTGCAACCACTCTCAACCAAGCGTAACCACTCGCAACCACTCGCAACCACTCACAGCCACTCGCAACCACGCAAAACCACTCACAACCACTCCCAACCACTTGCCACCACTCGCAACCACTTGCAACCACTCACAACACTCGCAACCACTTGCAACCACTCACACCCACTCACAGCTACTCACAACCAATTGCAAGCACTCGCAACCACTCAAAACCACTCGCAACCACTTACAACCACTCGCAACCACTCGCAACCACTTGTAACCACTCGCAACCACTCACAACCACTCGCAACCACTTACAACCACTCGTAACCACTCGTAACCTCTCACAACCACTTTTAAGCACTCACAAACACTTGCAAGCACTCACAACCACTCACAAACACTTGCAACCACTCGTAACAACTTGCAACCAATCGTATCCACTTGGAACCACTCGCAACCACTCGCAACCACTCGCAACCCCTTGCAACCACTCAAAACCACTCACAACCACTTGCAAGTACTCGCAGCCTCTCGCAACTACTCACAACCACTCACAACAACTTGCAACCATTTGCAACCACATGCAACAGCTCGTAACCACTAGCAACCACTCGCAACCACTCACAATGACTCGCAACCACTCCCAACCACTTGCAACCACTTACAACCATTCTCAACCACTTGCAACAACTCAACCACTCGAAACAGCTCAAAACTGCTTGCAAGCACTCGCAACAACTTGCAACCATTTGCAACCACTCGCAACCACTCACAACCACTCTCAACCACTCGCAACCACTTGCAACCACTTGCATCCATTCGCAACCACTTGCAACCACTCGAACCCACTCGCAACCAAAAGCAACCACTCCCAACCACTTGCAACCACTCGCAACCATTCGTAACCACTTGCAACCACTCAAAACCATTCGTAACCACTCGCAACCACTCACAACCACTCACAACCACTCGCAACTACTTGCAACCACTCGAAACCACCTACAACCACTCGCCACCACTCGCAATCACTTGCAACCACTTGCTCAAACTTGCAACCACTCGCAACCATTCGCAACCACTCGCAACAACTCACATCTCCTCGTAACCACTCGCAATCACCTGCAAGCACTCACAACCACTTGCAAGCATTCGCAACCACTCGCAACCACTTGCGACCACTCGGAACCATTCGCAACCACTGGCAACCATTTGCAACCACGTGCAACCACTCGCAAATACTCGCAACCACTCGCAACCACTTGCAACCACTTGCAACCACTCACAACCACTCACACCCACTTGCAAGCACTCGCAACCACTCACAACAACTCACAACTACTCACAACTACTTGCAACCACTCGCAACCACTCATAAGCACTCGCAACCACTGGCAACCACTTGCAACCACTTGCGACCTCTTGCGATTAGTTGCAACCACTTGTTATCACTTGCAACCACTGGCAACCACTCACAACCACTTGCAACCACTCGCAACGATGCGCAACCACTGGCAACCACTCGCAACCACTCGCAATCACTTGTAACCACCCGCAACCACTCGCAACCACTTGCAACCACTCGCAACCACTCGCAACAACTCGTAACCACTTGCAACCACTCGCAACCATGCCCAACCACTCCTAACCACTCGCAACAACTCGCAACCACTTTCAACCAGTCGCAACCACTCGCAACCACTTGCAACCACTCGCAAATACTCGTAACCACTCCAAAACCACTCACAACAACTCGTAACCACTCGCAACTACTCGAAACCACTCACAACTACTTGCAACCACTCGCAACAACTTGCAACCAATCGCAACCAATCGCAACAACTCACAACAACTCGCAACCACTCGCAACCACTCATACCCACTCGCAATCACTAGCAACCACTCAAAATTGCAACCACTCGGAACCACTCGCAGCCACTTGCAACCACTCGCAACCACTTGCAATCACTTGCACCATTCGCAACCAATTGCGACCACTTACAACCACTCACACCCACTCACAACCACTCGCAACCACACAAAACCACTCCCAACCTCTCACAACCACTTCCAACCACTCCAAACCACTCGCAACCACTTGCAACCACTCACAACCACTCACAACCACTTGCAAGCACTCGTGACTACTCGCGACCACTTGCAAACACTCGCAACCATTCGCAACCACTCGCAACCAATCGCAACCACTCGCAACCGCTCACAACCACTCGCAACCACTCGCAACCACTCACAACCACTTACAACCACTCGCAAGCACTCACAACCACTCACAACCACTCCCAACCACTCGCAACCACTTGCAACCACTTGCAACCACTCGCAACTACTCGCAACAACTCGCAACCACTCCCAACCACTCGTAGCCACTCCAAACCACTAGCAACCACTTGAGATCACTCGCAACCACTCGCAACCACTTGCAACCACTTGCAACCACTCGCAACTACTCGCAACAACTCGCAACCACTCCCAACCACTCGTAGCCACTCCAAACCACTAGCAACCACTTGAGATCACTCGCAACCACTCGCAACCACTTGCAACCACTTGCAACCACTCGCAACTACTCGCAACAACTCGCAACCACTCCCAACCACTCGTAGCCACTCCAAACCACTAGCAACCACTTGAGATCACTCGCAACCACTCGCAACCACTTGCAACCACTTGCAACCACTCGCAACTACTCGCAACAACTCGCAACCACTCCCAACCACTCGTAGCCACTCCAAACCACTAGCAACCACTTGAGATCACTCGCAACCACTCGCAACCACTTGCAACCACTCCCAACCACTCGTAGCCACTCCAAACCACTAGCAACCACTTGAGATCACTCGCAACCACTCGCAACCACTTGCAACCACTCGCAACCACTCCCGACAACTCGCAACCACTCGTGACTACTCACAACCACTTGCAACCTCTCGCAACCACTCGCAACCACTCACAACCACATGCAGCCACTCGCAACCACTCACAACCACTCGCAACCACTTGGGACCACTCACAACCCCTCGCAACCAATCACAACCACTCGCAACCACTCGCAACCAGTCGCAACCACTCGCAACAACTCGCAACCGCTCGCAATCACTTGCAACCACTCGCAACCTCTCGCAACCACTTGCAGCGCGCGAGGTTTCACCCCGGCGCCCACTTCTCCGCCGCAGCTCTCCGCCATGGGACCCTTCCACGCCATGTGGAAGGGTCTCCTACAACACTGCAATGGTCAACTTCCTGCTGACTGGGAGCGGTACTACCATTAACTCTTGTCGGAATCAGGGGGTCAGTTGGAAATCTCCGGCTCCGACAATAGCTATTCCCTCTGAATAAAGGTTCAGGTCGGAGACCGAACCACCTTGACCTAACGGCTCTTCGAGCGTTTGACCGTTGAGTCCTGTGTGTCAATTCATCCCCTTATAAAGTGACACATGTCACCCACGTCTGGCTAGGGGAAAGTAGCCATTGGTGCGCTCTCTTGTCCCGTTCTGCTGTATACTTCCGAGGACCTTCATTCCCTCGAGTTACACCATAACAGTTCTAGCCATCCTGTTCCCTTTGGTTCCGCGGCTTCGCCGCCGTGCTCTCGCTCTGCCCGCCTCTCGATCCTTTTTCCTTCGCCAACCACTCTCAGCTCACCACCCTTCGCTTCGTCATCCTTTGCTCATCACTCATCCTCCTTCACTTGCCTCACCATCACAATTCTCTATCTGACTCTTGCCTACCTTGCAACTCTCGCGTCTCGTCTCTCTTGAAGCTTTGCACCTAACATCTCGGGACTGCTCACACCTCTCTGCTTGCGTCACTTCTTTGAAATGCCTGTGTGGAAAAGTTGCTTCTACCTACTTCTGCTCCTGCTGTCGTCATACATTTCATTCTACTGACACTTGTAACCACTCGCAACCACTTGCAACCACTCGCAACCACTCGCAACCACTTGCAACCACTCGCAACAACTCATAACCACTCGCAACCACTCGCAACCAGTTGCAACCACTTGCAACCACTCACAGCATCTTGAAACCACTCGCAACCACTCGCAACCACTCGCAACCACTCATAAACAACTCGCAACCGCTCGCAACCACTCCCAACCACTCGCAACCACTCCGAGCCACTCGCAACCACTCGCTCCCACTCGCAACCACTTGAAACCACTCGTACCCACTCACAACCGCTCGCAACAACTCGCAACCACTCGCAACCACTCATAACCAACTCGCAACCGCTCGCAACCACTCCCAACCACTCGCAACCACTCCGAGCCACTCGCAACCACTCGCTCCCACTCGCAACCACTTGAAACCAATCGTACCCACTCACAACCGCTCGCAACCACTCGCAACCACTCGCAACCACTCATAAACAACTCGCAACCGCTCGCAACCACTCCCAACCACTCGCAACCACTCCCAACAACTCACAACCACTCGCAACCACAGGCAACCACTCGCAACTACTCACAACCGCTCGCAACCATTTGCAACCACTTGCAACCACTCGTAACCACTCGCAATCACTTGCAACTACTCCCATTCACTTGCAACCACACACAACCACTTGCAACCACTCCCAACCAATCGCAACCACTTGCAGCCACTCGCAACCACTCGTAACCACTCGCAACCACTTTCAACCACTCGCAACCACTTGCAACCACTTGTAACAACTCGCAACCGCTCGGAATCACTTGCAACCACTCGCAACCATGCAAAACTACTCACAACCACTCGCAACCACAGGGAACCACTCGGAACCACTCGCAACGACTTAAAACCACTCACAACCACTCGCAACCACTCGCAACCACTCGTAG
This sequence comes from Penium margaritaceum, assembly GCA_023375785.1. Classification (NCBI taxonomy): domain Eukaryota; kingdom Viridiplantae; phylum Streptophyta; class Zygnematophyceae; order Desmidiales; family Peniaceae; genus Penium; species Penium margaritaceum. Next base: position 38,985 of record SZWC01011543.1, on the reverse strand, counting down.
CCACTCATAACCACTCGCAACCACTCGAAACCCCTCGAAACCAGTCACAACAACTTGCAACCACTCGAAACCACTTGCAACCACTCGCAACCCCTCGCAACCACTTGGAACAACTCGCAACCACTTCCAACCTCTCGAAATCACTCGCAACGAATCGCAACCACTTGTCAGTGACATATGCATGCTTTGGTTGGTCACTGTGCATGGTAGCCACACTGTGCCACTACATCTTGAAGGTCTTTGTACTTGCTAATCGATAACAAGTATTCACAAACCATTGTTCCCCCCTCTGACCATTTGTAACTCGTGTTATGAGTTGTCAGAGTTGACCACACATAGTGACATTCTTTGGTCATGGTCAATGACACATGCTTGCTTTGGTCGGTCATTGTACATGGTAGCCACACCGTGCAACTACTTATTGAAGGTCCATGTGCTTGTTAGTTGATACCTGGTGTTCCCAAACCATTGATTCCCCCTCTGACCGTTTGTGACTCGTATTATGAGTTGTCAACATTGACCACACACAGCAGATTTCTTTGGTCAAAGGCAGAACATATTCCTACTTTGGTCGGTCATTGTCCATGGTAGCCACACCGTGCTACTACTTATTGAAGGTTGTTGTACATGCTAGTTGAAAACTAATGTTCCGAAACCATTGTTTTCCCCCTCTGGCCATTTGTGACTCGTGTTATGGGTTGTGAACGTTGACCACCCATACTCAAAATCTTTGGTCATGTGCAGTGACATATGCCTGGTTTGGTTGTTCGGTGTGCATAGTAGCCACACCGTGCCACTATGTATTGAAGTTCTTTGTCCTTTCTAGTCGATACATAGGGTTCCCAAACCATTGTCTCACCCTCTGACCATTTGTGATGCGTGTTATGAGTTGTCGATGTTGACCACACATAGTGGACTTCTTTGGTCATAGTCAGTGACGTATGCATCCTTTGATTGGTCACTATGCACGCTAGCCACACCGTGCCACTACTTGTTGAAGGTCTTTTTACTTGCTATTTGATAACTAGTGTTCCCAACCCATTGTTTCCTCCTGTGACCATTTGCGACTTGTGTTATGAGTTTTCAACGTTGACCACACACAGTGAAATTCTTTTGGTCATGGTTAGTGGCATATGCCTACTTTGGTTTGTCACTGTACATGGTTGCCACACCGTGTCACTATGTACTGAATGTCTTTGTGCTTTCTAGTTGATAGCGAGTGGTCCCAAACCATTGTTACACCCTCTCACTATCTGTGACTCTTGTTGTGAGTTGTCAACGTTGACCACATGAAGTGAAAACATTTGGTCATGGTCAGTGACATATACATGCTTTGGTTGGTCACTGTGCATGGTTGCCACACCGTGCCACTACATATTGAAGGTCTTTGTACTTGGTAATCGAGAACTAGTATTCAAAAACCATTTTCCCCCTGTGACCATTTGTGACTCGTGTTATGAGTTGTCAAAGCTGACCACCCATAGTGAAATTCTTTGGTCATGGTCAGTGACACATGCCTACTTTGGTTGGTCAATGTACATGGTAGTCACACCGTGCTATTACTTCTTGAAGGTCCCTGTGCTTGCTAGTTGATTCTTGGTGTTCCCAGACCATTGGATCCCCCTCTGACCATTTGTGACTTGTATTATGAGTTGTCAACGTTCACCACACACAGCGGATTTCTTCGGTCAAATGCTGTACATATGCCTACTTTGGTCGGTCATTGTGCATGGTAACCACACCGTGCTACTACTTATTGAAGGTTGTTGAACTTGCTAGTTGAAAAATTGTATTCCGAAACCATTGTTTCCCCCCTCTGACCATTTGTGACTCGTGTTATGGGTTGTGAACGTTGACCACCCATACTGAAATGCTTTTGTCATAGTCAGTGACATATGCCTAGTTTGGATGTTTGGTGTGCATAGTAGCCACACCGTGCCAACACGTATTGAAGTTCTTTGTCCTTTCAAGTCAATACATAGGGTTCCCAAACCATTCTCCCTCCCTCTGACCATTTGTGACTCGTGTTCTGACTTGTCAATAAAGACCATACATAGTGGACTTCTTTGGTCATAGTCAGTGACGTATGCATCCTTTGGTTGGTCACTGTGCACCCTAGCCAAACGGTGCCACTACTTGTTGACAGTCTTTGTACTTGCTAGTTGATAACTAGTGTTCCCAACCCATTGTTTCCCCCTCTGACCATTTGTGACTCGTGTTATGAGTTTTCAACGTTGACCACACATAGTGAAATTTTTTTGGTCCTGGTTAGTGGCATATGCCTGTTTTGGTTTGTCACTATACATGGTTGCCACGCCGTGTCACTACGTACTGAAGGTCTTTGCGCTTTCTAGTTGATATCCACTGTTCCCGAACCATTTTTATCCCCTGTGATTATCTGTGACTCTTGTTGTGAGTTGTCAACGTTGACCACATGAAGTGAAAGTCTTTGGTCATGGTCAGTGACATATGCATACTTTGGTTGGTTACTGTGCATGGTAGCCACACTGTACCACTACATATTGAAATTCTTTGTACTTGCTAATCAATAACTAGTATTCACAAACCCTTGTTTCCCCATTTGACTATTTGTGACTCGTGTTATGAGTTGTCAAAGTTGACCACACATAGTGACATTCTTTGGTCATGGTCAGTGACACATGCCTTTTTTTGTTGGTCATTGTACATGGTAGCCACACCGTTCCACTACTTATTGAAGGTCCCTGTGCTTACTAGTTGATACCTGGTGCTCCAAAACCATTGTTTCCCCCTCTGACCATTTGAGACTCGTGTTATGGGTTGTGAACGTTGACCACCCCTACTGAAATTCTTTTGTCATGGTGAGTGACATATGCCTAGTTTGGTTGTTTGGTGTGCATAGTAGCCACACCGTGCCACTACGTATTGAAGTTCTTTGTCCTTTCTAGTCAATACATAGGATTCCCAAACAATTGTCTCTCCCTCTGACCATTTGTAACTCGTGTTCTGACTTGTTAGTCAACACCACACATTGTGGACTTCTTTGGTCATAGTCAGTGACGTATGCATCCTTTGGTTGGTCACTGTGCACGCTAACCACACCGTGCCACTACTAATTGACAGTCTTTGTACTTGCTAGTTGATAACTAGTGTTCCCAACCCATTGTTTCCCCCTCTGACCATTTGTGACTTGTGTTATGAGTTTTCAACGTTGACCACACACTATGAAATTCTTTTGGTCATGGTTAGTGGCATATGCCTACTTTGGTTTGTCACTATACATGGTTGCCACGCCGTGTCACTACGTACTGAAGGTCTTTATGCTTTCAAGACGATAGCCAGTGTTCCTAAACCATTTTTACCCCCTGTGACTGTCTGCGACTCTTGTTGTGAGTTGTCAACGTTGACCACATGAACTGAAAGTCTTTGGTCATGGTCAGTGACATATGCATACTTTGGTTGGTCACTGTGCATGGTAGCCACGCTATACCACTACATATTGAAGGTCTTTGTACTTGCTAATCAATAACTAGTATTCACAAACCCTTGTTTCCCCCTCTGACTATTTGTGACGTGTGTCATGAGTTGTTAAAGTTGACCACACATAGTGACATTCTTTGGTAATGGTCAGTGACACATGCCTATTTCTGTTGGTCATTGTACATGGTAGCCACACCGTTCCACTGCTTATTGAAGGTCCCTGTGCTTACTAGTTGATACCTGGTGCTCCAAAACCATTGTTTCCCCCTCTGACCATTTGAGACTCGTGTTATGGGTTGTGAACGTTGACCACCCCTACTGAAATTCTTTTGTCATGGTGAGTGACATATGCCTAGTTTGGTTGTTTGGTGTGCATAGTAGCCACACCGTGCCACTAGGTATTGAAGTTCTTTGTCCTTTCTAGTCAATACATAGGATTCCCAAACCATTGTCTCTCCCTCTGACCATTTGTGACTCGTGATCTGACTTGTCAGTCAACACCACACATTGTGGACTTCTTTGGTCATAGTCAGTGACGTATGCATCCTTTGGTTGGTCACTGTGCACGCTAACCACACCGTGCCACTACTAATTGACAGTCTTTGTACTTGCTAGTTGATAACTAGTGTTCCCAACCCATTGTTTCCCCCTCTGACCATTTGTGACTTGTGTTATGAGTTTTCAACGTTGACCACACACTATGAAATTCTTTTGGTCATGGTTAGTGGCATAAGCCTACTTTGGTTTGTCACTATACATGGTTGCCACGGTGTGTCACTACGTACTGAAGGTCTTTATGCTTTCAAGTCAATAGCAAGTGTTCCTAAACCATTTTTACACCCTGTGACTGTCTGCGACTCTTGTTGTGAGTTGTCAACGTTGACCACATGAACTGAAAGTCTTTGGTCATGGTCAGTGACATATGCATACTTTGGTTGGTCACTGTGCATGGTAGCCACGCTGTACCACTACATATTGAAGGTCTTTGTACTTGCTAATCAATAACTAGTATTCACAAACCCTTGTTTCCCCCTCTGACTTTTTGTGACGTGTGTCATGAGTTGTCAAAGTTGACCACACATAGTGACATTCTTTGGTCATGGTCAATAACACATGCCTACTTTGGTTGGTCATTGTACATGGTAGCCACACCGTGCCACTACTTTTGAAGGTCCCTGTGCTTGTTAGTTGATACCTGGTGCTCCAAAACCATTGTTTCCCCCTCTGACCATTTGTGACTCGTGTTATGAGTTGTGAACGTTGACCACCCATACTGAAATTCTTTGTTCATGGCCTAGTTTGGTTGCTCAGTGTACATAGTAGCCACACCAGGCCACTACATATTGAAATTCTTTGTCTTTCCTAGTCAATACAAAGGGTTCCCAGACCATTGTCTCTCCCTATGAGAATTTGTGACACGTGTTCTCACTTGTCAATAAAAACCAACCATACTGGACTTCTTTGGTCATAGTCAATGACGAATGCATCATTTGGTTGGTCACCGTGCATGCTAGCCACACCATGCCACTACTTGTTGACAGTCTTTGTACTTGCTACTTGATAACTAGTGTTCCCAACCCATTGTTTCCCCCTCTGACCATTGGTGAATCGTGTTATGAGTTTTCAACGTTGACCACACACTGTGAAATTCTTTTGGTCATGGTTAGTGGCATATGCCTACTTTGGTTTGTCACTATACATGGTTGCCACGCCGTGTCTCTACGTACTAAATCTCTTTGTGCTTTCTAGTTGATAGCCAGTGTTGCCGAACCATTTTTACCCCCTATGACTATCAATGACTCTTGTTGTGAGTTGTCAATGTTGACCACATGAAGTGAAAGTCTTTGGTCATGGTCAGTGACATATGCATACTATGGTTGGTCACTGTGCATGGTAGCCACACTGTACCACTACATATTGAAGGTCTTTGTACTTGCTAATAAGTAACTAGTATTTGCAAACCCTTGCTTCCCCCTCTGACTATTTGTGACTCGTGTTATGAGTTGTCAAAGTTGACCACACATAGCAACACTCTTTGGTCATGGTCAGTGACACATGGCGACTTTGGTTGGTCATTGTACATGGTAGCCACACCGTGCCACTACTTATTGAAGGTCCCTGTACTTGCTAGTTGATACATGGTGCTCCAAAACCATTGTTTCCCCCTCTGACCATGTGTGACTTGTGTTATGGTTAGTGAACGTTGAACACCCATACTGAAATTCTTTGGTCATGGTCAGTGACATATGCCTAGTTTGGTTGTTCGGTGTGCATATTAGCCACACCGTGCCACTACGTATTGAAGTTCTTTGTCCTTTCTAGTCAATACATAGGGTTCCCAAACCATTGTCTCTGCCTCTGACCATTTGTGACTCGTGTTATGGTTAGTGAACGTTGAACACCCATACTGAAATTCTTTGGTCATGGTCAGTGACATATGCCTAGTTTGGTTGTTCGGTGTGCATATTAGCCACACCGTGCCACTACGTATTGAAGTTCTTTGTCCTTTCTAGTCAATACATAGGGTTCCCAAACCATTGTCTCTGCCTCTGACCATTTGTGACTCGTGTTCTGACTTGTTAATAAAGACCACACATAGTGGAATTCTTTGGCCATAGTCAGTGACGTATGCATCCTTTGGTTGGCCACTGTGCACGCTAGCCACACCATGCCACTACTTGTTGACAGTCTTTGTACTTGCTAGTTGATACCTAGTGTTCCCAACCCATTGTTTCCCCCTCTGACCATTTGTGACTCCTGTTATGAGTTTTCAACATTAACCACACACTGTGAAATTCTTTTGGTCATGGTTAGTGGCATATGCCTACTTTGGTTCGTCACTATACATGGTTTCCACGCCTTGTCACTACGTACTGAAGTTCTTTGTGCTTTCCAGTTGATAGCCAGTGATCTCAAACCATTTTTACCCCCTGTGACTATCTGTGACTCTTCTTGTGAGCTGTCTTGTTGACCACATGAAGTGAAAGTCTTTGGTCATGGTCAGTGACATATGCATACTTTGGTTGGTCACTGTGCACGGTAGCCACACTGTGCCACTACATATTGAAGGTCTTTGTACTTGCTAATCAACAACTAGTATTCACAAACCATTGCTTCCCCCTCTGACCATTTGTGACTCGTGTTATGAGTTGTAACAGTTGACCACACATAGTGACATTCTTTGGTCATGGTCAGTGACACATGCCTACTTTGGTTGGTCATTGTACATGGTAGCCACACCGTGCCACTACTTATTGAAGGTCCCTGTCCTTGCTAGTTGATACCTAGTGCTCCAAAACCATTGTTTCCCCCTCTGACCATTTGTGACTCTTGTTATGGGTTGTGAACTTTGACCACCCATACTGAAATTGTTTGGTCATGGTCAGTGACATATGCCTAGTTTGGTTGTTCGGTGTGCGTAGTAGTTACATCGTGCCACTACGTATTGAAGTTCTTTGTCCTTTCAAGTCAACACATAGGGTTCCCAAACCATTGTCCCTCCCTCTGACCATTTGTGACCCGTGTTCTGACTTGTCAATGAAGACCATACATACTGGACTTCTTTGATCATAGTCAATGACGTATGCATCCTTTGGTTGGTCACCGTGCATGCTAGCTACACCATGCCACTACTTGTTGACAGTCTTTGTACTTGCTAGTTGAAAACGTAGTGTTCCCAACCCATTGTTTCCCCCTGTGACCATTTGTGACTCGTATTATGAGTTTTCAACGTTGACCACACTTTGTGAAATTCTTTTCGTCATGGTCAGTGGCATATGCCTACTTTGGTTTGTCACTATACATGGTTGCCACGCCGTGTCACTACGTACTGAAGGTCTTTGTGCTTTCTAGTTGATATCTAGTGTTCCCGAACCATTTTTACCTCCTGTGATTATCCGTGACTCTTGTTGTGAGTTGTCAACGTTGACCACATGAAGTGAAAGTCTTTGGTCATGGTCAGTGACATATGCATACTTTGGTTGGTCACTGTGCATGGTAGCCACACTGTACCACTACACATTGAAGGTCTTTGTACTAACTGATCATTAACTAGTATTCACAAGCCCTTGTTTCCCCCTCTGACTAATTGTGACTCGTGTTATGAGTTGTCAAAGTTGACCACACATAGTGACATTCTTTGGTCATGGTCAGTGACACATGCCTACTTTGGTTGGTCATTGTACATGGTAGCCACACCGTGACACTACTTATTGAAGGTCCCTGTGCTTGCTAGTTGATACCTGGTACTCCAAAACCATTGTTTCCCCCTCTGACCATTTGTGACTCGTGTTATGGGTTGTGAACGTTGACCACCCATACTGAAATTCTTTGGTCATGGTCAGTGAAATATGCCTAGTTTGGTTGTTCGATGTGCATAGTAGCCACACCATGCCACTACGTATTGAAGTTCTTTGTCCTTTCTAGTCAATACATAGGATTCCCGAAACATTGTCTCTCCCTCTGACCATTTGTAACTCGTGTTCTGACTTGTCAATAAAGACCACACATTGTAAACTTCTTTGGTCGTAGTCAGTGTTGTATGCATCCTTTGGTTGGTCACTGTGGACGCTAGCCACACCGTGCCACTACTTGTTGACAGTCTTTGTACTTGTTAGTTGATAACTAGTGTTGCCAACCCATTGTTTCCCCCTCTGACCATTGGTGAATCGTGTTATGAGTTTTCAACGTTGACCACACACTGTGAAATTCTTTTGGTCATGGTTAGTGACATATGCCTACTTTGGTTTGTCACTATACATGGTTGCCACGCCGTGTCACTACGTACTGAAGGTCTTTGTGCTTTCTAGTTGATAGCCAGTGTTCGCAAACCATTTCTACCCCCTGTGACTATCTATGACTCTTGTTGTGAGTTGTCAACGTTGACCACATGAAGTCAGAGTCTTTGGTCATGGTCAGTGACATATGCATACTTTGGTTGGTCATTGTGCATGGTAGCCACACTGTGCCACTACATATTGAAGGTCTTTGTACTTGATAATCAATAACTAGTATTCCCAAATCATTGTTTCCCCTTCTGACCATTTGTGACTCGTGTTATGAGTTGTCAAAGTTGACCACACATAGTGACATTCTTTGGTCATGGTCAGTGACACATGCCTACTTTGGTTGGTCATTGTACATGGTAGCCACACCGTGCCACTACTTATTCTAGGTCCCTGTCCTTGCTAGTTGATACCTGGTGTTCCCAAACCATTGTTTCCCCCTCTGACCATTTGTGACTCCTATTATGAGTTTTCAATGTTGACCACACACTGTGAGATTCTTTTGGTCATCGTTAGTGGCATATGCTTACTTTGGTTTGTCACTTTACATGGTTGCCACCCTGTGTCACTACGTATTGAAGATCTTTGTGATTTCTAGTCTATAGATAGTGTTCCTAAACCATTGTTACCCCTTCTAACAATCCATGACACTTGTTGTGAATTCTCAACGTTGACTACATGAAGTGAAATTCTTTGGTCATGGTCACTGACATATGCATACTTTGGTTGGTCACTGTGCATGGTAGCCACACTGTACCACTACATATTGAAGGTCTTTGTACTTGCTAATCAATAACTAGTATTCACAATCCCTTGTTTCCCCCTTTGACTATTTGTGACTTGTGTTATGAGTTGTCAAAGTTGACCACACATAGTGACATTCTTTGGTCATGGTCAGTGACACATGCCTGCTTTGGTTGGTCATTGTACATGGTAGCCACACCGTGCCACTACTTATTGAAGGTCCCTGTGCTTGCTAGTTGATACCTGGTGCTCCAAAACCATTGTTTCCTTCTCTTACCATTTGTGACTCGTGTTATGGCTTGTGAATGTTGACCACCCATACTAAAATTCTTTGCTCATGGTCAGTGACATATGCCTAGTTTGGTTGTTGCAAGTGGTTGCAAGTGGTTGCAAGTGGTTGCAAGTGGTTCCGAGTGGTGGCAAGTGGTTTTGGGAATTCATGCGTGGTTGCAAGTAGTTGCAAGTTGCTGCGAGTGGTTGTTTATGGTTGTGAGTGGTTGCGAGTGGTTGCAAGTGGTTGTGAGAGGATGCGAGTTTTTGTGAGTGGTTGCGAGTGGTTGTGAGTGGTTTCCAGTGATTGCTAGTGGTTGCCAGTGGTTTCTAGTGGTTGCGAGTGATTGCGAGTGGCTGCGAGTGGTTGTGAATGGTTGCGAGTGTTTGGGAGTGGTTGCAATTGGTTGTGATATTTGCAAGTGGTTGCGAGGGGTTGCGAGGGTTTGCGAGTGGTTGGGAGTGGTTGTGAGTAGTTGGGAGTGGTCACGAGTGCTTGCGAGTGGTTGGGAGTGGTTGTGAGTTTTTGCAAGCTGTTATGAGTGGTTGCTAGTGGTTGCGAGTGGTTTTGAAGTGTTGCGGGTGGTCACAAATGGTTGCAAGTGGTTGCGAGGTGTCGCAAGTGGTTGTGAGTGGTTGCGAATGGTTGCAAGTGGTTTCGAGTAGTTACAAGTGATTGCGAGTGGTTGTGAGTGATTGTGAGTGGTTGCGAGTGGTTGCGAGTGGTTGCAAGTAGTCAAGAGTGGTTGCGACTGGTTGCAAGTGGTTGCAAGTGGTTGCAAGTGGTTGGAAGTGGTTGCGAGTCGTTGCGAGTGGTTTTGTGTGGTTGTGAGTTGTTGTGAGTTGTTGCAAGTGGTTGTGAGTGATTGTTTGTGGTTGCGAGTGGTTGCAAGTGGTTGTGAGTGGTTGCGAGTGGTTGCAAGTGGTTGTGATCTGTTGCCAGTTGTTGTGAGTAGTTGCATGTGGTTGCAAGTGGTTACGAGATGTTGCAAGTGGCTGCAGGTGGTTGCGATTGCTTGCAAGTCATTTTGAGTGGTTGCGAGTGGTTGCGAGTGGTTGCAAGTGGTTGCGAGTGGTTGCAAGTGGTTGCGAGTGGTTGTTAGTGGTTGCAAGAGGTTGCGAGTGCTTGCAAGTGGTTGCAAGTCTTTCTGAGTGGTTACGAGCACTTGTGAACAGTTGCGAGTGGTTGGGAATGGTTGCTAGTGGTTGAGAGTGGTTGCAAGTGGTTGAGAGTGGTTGCGAGTGGTCGGGAGTGGTCTCGAGTGGTCGGGCATGGTTGTGAGTCGTTGCAAGTAGTTGCGAGTGGTTGTGAGTTCTTGTGAGTGGTTGTGAGTGGTTGCGAGTGGTTGCGAATGGTTGTAAGTAGTTATGAGTGGTTTCAAGTGGTTGCGAGTGGTTGCGCCTGGTTGCAAATGGTTACGAGTGGTTGCGAGTGGTTGCGAATCGTTGCGAGTGGTTGCAAGTTGTTGCGAATGGCTGCAAGTTTTTGAGAATGGTTGCGTGTTGTAGGAAATGGTTGCTAGTAGTTGCAAGTGGTTGCAAGTGGTTGTGAGAGGTTATGCGTCGTTGCAAGTGGTTGGAAGTGGTTGCAATTGGTTGTGAGTGATTGCGAGTGGTTGCAAGTGGTTGTGAGTGGTTGCGAGTTGTTGTGAGTGGATGCGAGTGTTTGCCAATGGTTGCCAGTGGTTGCGAGTAGTTGCGAGTGGTTGCCAGTGGTTGCCATTGGTTGTTAGTGGTAGCGAATGGTTGCAAGTGGCTGCGAGTGGTTGCAAGTGGTTGCAAGTGGTTGCGAGTGGCTGAGAGTGGTTGCAATTGGTCATGAGTGGTTGCAAGTGGTTGAGAGGGGTTGTGAGTGGTTACGAGTAGTTGGGAGTGGATGCGATTAGTTGCGAGTGGTTGCGAGTGGTTGCGAGTGATTGGGAGTGGTCGGGAGTGGTTGTGAGTGGTTGTGAGTGGTTGCTATTGGCTACAGGTGGTTGCGAGTGGTTACAAGTGGTTGCAAGTAGTTGCGAGTGGTAGCGAGTTGTTGCGAGTGGTTACAAGTGGTTGTGAGTGGTTGCAAGTGGTTCGGAGTGGTTTCCATTGGTTGCGAGTGGTTGCATGTGGTTTCGTGTGGTTATGAGTGGTTGTCAGTGGTTTTGAGTGGTTGTGACTGGTTGCAAGTGGTTGCGAGTGGTTGCGAGTAGTTGCAAGTGGTTGCGAGTGGTTGCGAGTGTTTCCAGTGGTTGCGAGTGGTTGCGACTGGTTGTGAGCGGTTGCGAGTGGCTGCGAGTGGTTGTGAGTGGTTGCGATTGCTTGCAAGTCGTTTCGAGAGGTTGCGAGTGGTTGTGAGTGGTTGTGAGTGGTTACAAGTGGTTGCGAGTGGTTGCGAGTGGTTTCGAGTGGTTGCGAGTGGTTGCAAGTGGTTGTGATTATTTTCGAGTGGTTGCAAGCGGTTGCAAAAAGTTGCGAGTTGTTGCGAGTGGTTGTGATTGGTTGAGAGTGGTTGCGAGTGGTCGCGAATGGTCGCGAGTGGTCGCGAGAGGTTGAGGGTGGTTGAAAGTCGTTATGAGTGGTTGCGATTGGTTGGGAGTGGTTGCAAGTGGTCACGAGTGGTCGCCAGTGGTTGCAAGTGGTGGCAAGTCGTTGGGAGTGGTTGCGTGTGGTTCCAAATGGGTGTGAGTAGTTGCGAGTGGTTGGGATTCGTTGTGAGTGGTTGCAAGTGGTTGCAAGTGGTTGCGAGAGGTTGGAAGAGGTTGCAAGTGGTTGCGAGTGGTTGTGATTGATTGCGCATAGTTGCGAGTCGTTGTACATGGTTGCAAGTGATTGCAATTGGTGACAAGTGGTTCCAAGTAATTGCGAGTGGTTGCGAGATATTGCGAGTGGTTGCAAGTCGTTGCAAGTCGTTGCAAGTTGTTGCGAGCTGTTGGGAGTGGTTGCGAGTGGTTGCAAGTGGTTGCTAGTGGTTGCGAGTGCTTGGGAGTCCTTGTAAAAGATTTCAAATGGTTGTGAGCGGTTGCGCGATATTGCAAGCGGTTGCAAGTGGCTACAAGTGGTTGCGAGTCGTTGCGAGTGATGCGAGTGGTTGCAAGTGGTTGCAAGTGTTTGGGAGTGGTTACGATTGGTTGCAAGTGGTTGCAAGAGGCTGCAAGTGGTTGTGAGTGGTTACGCGTTGTTGCAAATGGTTGCAAGTGGTTGCGAGTGGTTGTAAGTGGTTGCGAGTGGTTGCAAGTGGTTGCCAGTGGTTGTGATTGGTTGCAAGTTGTTCCACCTGGTTGCCAGTGATTGCGAGTGGTTGCGAGTGGCTGTGAGTGGTTGCGAGTGATTGTGTGTGGCTGCAAGTGGTTGGGATTGGTTGAGATTAGTTGCAAGTGGCTGTGAGTGGCTGCGTGTGGTTGCAAGTGGTTGCGAGTGGTTGAAAGTAGTTGCGAGTGGTTGTGAGTTATTGCGAGTTGTTGCGAGTGGTTTTGAGTGATTGTGTGTGGTTGGAAGGGGTTGCGAGTGATTATGAGTGGTTACAAGTGGTTGCTAGTTGTTTCACATGGTTGCGAGTGGATGCGAGTGGTTGCGACTGGTTCCGAGTGGTTGCAAATGGTTGCGAGTGGTTGCGAGTGGTTGCAAGTAGTTGCCAGGAGTTGGGAGTGGTTATGAGTGGTTGCGAGTGGTTGGAAGAGGTTGCAAGTGGTTGCGAGTGGTTGTAAGTGCTTGCAGGTGGTTGCGCGTTGTTGCCAGTGGTTGGGAGTGGTTGCGAGGGCTTGCGAGTGGTTGAGTGTGGTTCTGAGTGGTTGCAAGTGGTTGCGAGTGGTTGCGAGTAGTTGTGAGTTGTTGCGAGTGGTTGCGAGTGGTTCTAAGTGGCTGCAAGTGGTTGCAAGAGGTTGCGAGTGGTTGCGAGTGGTTTAGGGTGGTTGCGAGTGATTGCTAGTTGTTGCAAGTGGTTGGGAGTGGTTACGAGTGGTTGCAAGTGGTTGCGAGTGGTTGCAAATGGTTGCGAGTGGTTGAAATTGGTTGCAATTGATTGTTTGTCCTTTCAAGTATTTGTGAGTGGTTGTGTGTGGTTCCAAATAGTTGCAAGTGGTTGCGAGTGGTTGCGGGTGGTTGCAAGTGATTGCATGTGGTTAAGAGTGGTTGGAAGTGGTTGCAAATGGTTGCGAGTGGTTTGGACTGGTTGTGAGTGCTTGCAAGTGGATGCAAGTGCTTGCAAGTTGCTGCGAGTGGTTGTGATTGTTTGCGAGTTGTTGCAAGTAGTTGCGAGTGGCTACGAGTGGTTGCGAGTCGTTGTGAATGGTTTCGAGTGGTTATGATTGTGGCAAGGGGTTGCAAGTGGTTGCAATTGGTGTCCAGTGGTTGTGAGTGGTTGGGAATTGTGCGAGTGGTTGCGAGTGGTTGCGTGTGGTTGAGAGTGGTTGCGAGTTGATGCAAGTGGTTGCGAGTGATTGCGAGTGACTGCAAGTGGTTGCGAGTATTTGCAAGTGGTTGCAAATGGTTGCGAGTGGTTGTGAGTGGTTGCCGGTGTTTGCGACTGGTTGTCAGTGGTTCCGAATGGTTCCAAGTGGTTGTAACTGCTTTCAAGTGGTTTTGACTGGTTGCGAGTTGTTGCGAGTGGTTGCGAGTGGTTGGGAGTGGTTGCGAGTCGTTGTGAGTGGTTGCGACTGGTTGCAAGTGGTTGCAAGTGGTTGCCAGTGGTTGCGAGTGGTTGCAAGTGGTTGCAAGTGATTGCGAGTGGTTGCGAGAAGTTGAGATTGGTTGCGAGTGGTTACAAGTAAATGCAAGTGGTTGCGAGTGGTTGCGAGTGGTTGAAGTGGTTACAAGTGGTTGGAAGTGGTTGCGAGTTGTTACAAGTGGTTACGAGTGGTTGTGAGTGGTTACGAGTGGTTACGAGTGGTTACGAGTTGTTACGAGTGGTTGCAGGTGGTTGCAAGTGGTTGCAAATGGTTGTGAGTGGTTGTGAGTGGTTGCGAGTGGTTGCGAGTGGTTGCGAGTGGTTGCAAGTAGTTGTGAGTGGTTCCAATATGTTGCGAATGGTTGCAAGTTACTACGAGTGGTTGCAAGTTGTTGCGAGTGGTTGCAAGTGGTTGCGACTGGTTGCATTGGATTGCAAGTGGTTGTGAGTGGTTGCGAGTGGTTGCAAGTGGTTACGAGTGCTTGCAAGTGTTTGCAAGTGCTTGCAAGTGGTTGCAAGTGGTTGTGAGTGGTTGCGATTGGTTGTAAGTGGTTGCGAGTGGTTGCAAGTGGCTGCAGGTGGTTGTCAGTGGTTTTGAGTGGTTGCTAGTAGTTACGACTGGTTGTAAATGGTTTCGAGTGGTTGCAAATGACTACGAGTGGTTGCGAGTGGTTGTGAGTGGTTGCGAGTGGTTGTGAGTGGTTACGAGTTGTTGCAAGTGGTTGCGGGTGGCTGCAAGTGGTTATGAGTGGTTGCAAGTGGTTGTGAGTGGTTGCGAGTTGAAACGATGAGTTGTAAGTGCCTCCTAGTGGTTGTGAGTGGCTGCGAGTGGTCACGAGTGGTTGCAAGTGGGTGCAATTGGTTGCGAGTGGTTGCGAGTGTTTGCGAGTGGTTGCGAGTGGTTACAAGGGGTTGCAAGTGCTTTAAAGTGGTTGGGAGTTGTTGCCAGTGGTTTTGTGTGGCTTTAAGTGGTTGCGAGTGGTTGTGAGTTGTTGCAAGTGGCAGCTACTGATCGGGAGTGGTTGCGATTAGTTCCGAGTTGTTACGAGTGGTTCCGGGTGTTTGCGAGTGGTTGCGAGTTTTTAGAAGTGGTTGCGAGTGGTGGTGAGTGGTTGCGAATGGTTGTGAGTGATTTCGAATGGTTGCAATTGGTTGCAAGTGGTTGCAAGTGGTTGTGAGTGCTTGCTAGTGGTTGTGAGTGGTTGCGAGTGGCTGCCTATGGTTGGGAGTTGTTGTGAGTGGCTGCAAGTGGCTGCCTGTAGTGGCAAGTGGTTGGGAGTGGTTGTGAAATGTTGCGATTGGTTTCAAGTGGTTGTGTATGGTTGCGAGTGGTTGTGAGTGGTTGCAAGTGGTTGCAAGTGGTTGCGAGTGGTTTCAAGTGGTTACAAGTGGTTGCGAGTGGTTGGAAGTGGTTGCGTATGGTTACGAGCGGTTCCCAGCACTTGCGAGAAGTTGCGAATGGTTGCGATCCATTGTTAATTGTTCCAAATGGTTGCAATTGGTTTTAAGTGGTCAAGAGTGGTTGCGAGTGGTTGTGAGTAGTTGCGAGTGGTTGCGAGTTGTTGCGAGTGGTTATGAGTGGTTGCAAGTACTCGAGAAGTTGCGAGTGGTTGTGAGAGGTTGGGAGTGGTTCCAATTGGTTACGAGTGGTTGCAAGTGGTTTCGAGGGGTTGCGAGTGGTTGCAATTAGTTGGGAGTGGTTGCGAGTGGTTGCAAGTGGTTGGGAGCGGTTGTGATTGGTTACCAGTCGTTGCTAGTTGTTAAGAGTGGTTGCGAGTGGTTGCGAGTGGTAACCAGTGGTTGTGAGTGGTTGTGAGTGGTTGCGGGTGGTTGCGAGTGGTTGAGAGTGGTTGCAAGTGGTTAAGTGTGGTTGGGAATGGTTGCGAGTGGTTGCAACTGGTTACGAGTTGTTCAAAGTAGTTGCGAGTGCTCACGAGTGGTTGCGAGTGGTTGCAAGTGGTTGCGAGTGGTTGCATATGGTTGGGCATTTTTGCAAGTGGTTGCGAGTGGTTGGGAGTGGTTGCGAGTGGCTGCGAGTGGCTGCAAGTAGTTACGAGTCATTATGAGTTGTTGCGAGTGGTTGCGAGTGGTTGTGAATGGTTGTGAGTAGTTGCGAGTGGTTGCAAGTGGTTGTCAGTGGTTTAGAGTGGTCGCGAGTGGTTGCAAGTGGTTGCGAGTAGCAGCGAGTGGTTAAGAGTTGTTGCAAGTAGTTCCGAGTAGTTGCAAGTGGTTGAGAGTGGTTGCGAGTGGTTACGGGTGGTTGCGAGTTGTTGGGAGCGGTTGCGAGTGGTTGGGAGTTATTGCGGGTGGTTGGATATGATTGCGATTGGTTGCGATTGGTTGCGAATGGTTGCGATTGGTTGCGATTGTTTGCAAGTGGTTGGGAGTGGTTGTAAGTGGTTGTGAGTGGTTGTGAGTGGGTGCGAGTGGTAGTGAGTGGTTGTGAGTGGTTGCAGGTGGTTGCGAGTTATTGGGAGTGGTTGCAAGTGGTAGCGAGTGGCTGCGAGTGGTTTCGAGTGGTTATCAGTGGTTGTGAGTAATTGCCAGTGGATGTGAGTGGTTGTGATTATGAGTTGTTGCGAGTGATTGCGAGTTGTTGTGAATGGTTGTGAGTGGTTGCAAGTGGTTGTGAGTGGTTGCGAGTGGTTGCGAGTGGTCGCAAGTGATTGCGAGTTGTAGCAAGTGGTTGCGAGTGGTTGCGAGTGGTTATGAGTGGTTTCGAATGGTTGCGAGTGGTTGCGAGTGGTTGCGATTGGTTACAATTGCTTACAAGTCGTTTTGAGTGGCTGGAAGGTTGGGAGTGGTTGCAAGTGGTTGCAAGTGGTCGCGAATGGTTACGAGTGGTTGCGAGTGGTTGCGAGTGCTTGAAAGTGGTTGCAAGTGGTTGGGAGAAGTTACGAGTTATCTCGAGTAGTCGCGAGTGGTCGTGAGTGGTTGAGAGTGGTTGTGAGTGGTTGCGAGTGGTTGTGGGTACTTTCATGTCGTTGCGAGTGGTTGTACGTTGTTATGAGTGGTTGCAAGTGGTTACATGTGGTTGCGCGAGGTTGCAAGTGGTTGCAAGTGGTTGCGAGTGGTTGTGAGTCTTTGCGAGTGGTTGCAAGTCGTTGGGAGTGGTTGCAAGTATTTGGGAGTGGTTGTGATTTGTTAGAAGTGGTTGTGATTGGTTGTGAGTGGTTGCTAGTGGTTCCGAGCGGTTGCAAATGGTTGCAAGTGGTTGCGAATGGTTGCAAATTGTTGTGAGCGGTTATGTGTTGTTGCAATTGGGTGCAAGCGGTTGCAAGTAGTTGCGAGTGGTTCCGAGTGGTTGCGAGCGGTTGGGAGTGGTTGCAAGTAGTTGCGAGTGCTTGCGAGTCATTGGGAGTTGTTGGGAGTGGTTGCGAGTGGTTGCGAGTTGTTGCGAGTGGTTGCTAGTGGTTGCGAGTGGTTGCAGTTGCGAGTGGTTGCGAGCTGTTATCAGTGGTTCTGATTGGTTACGAGTGGTTGCGAGTGGTTGCGAGTGGCTGCAAGTGGTGGTGAGTGGTTCCGAGTCGTTTCAAGTGGTTGTGAGTGGTTTCGACTAGTTGCAAGTGGTCAATAGTGGTGACGAGTGGTTGTGAGTGGTTGCAAGTGGTTGCGAGTGGTTACAAGTCATTTTTTTTGGTTGCGAGCGGTTGCGAGTGGTTGCTTGTGGTTGCAAGTGGTTGTGAGTGGTTGCGAGTACTTACGAGTGGTTGCGAGTGGTTGCCAGGGGTTTCCAGTGGTTGCAAGTGGTTACAAGTGGCTGCAAGTAGTTACGAGTGGTTGTGAGTGATTGCAAGGGATTGCGAGTGGTTGCGAGTTGTTGCGAGTAGTTGTCAGTGGTTGTAAGTGTTCGTGAGTGGTTGCGAGTAGTTGCGAGGGGTTGTGAGTGGTTGCAAGTCGTTGCGAGTAGTTGTGAGTGCTTGCAGGTTATTACGAGTGGTTGCGAGTGGTTGCAAGTGGTTGGGAGTGGTTGCAAGTGGTTACAAGTGGTTTCAATTAGTTACGAGTGCTTGCAATTGGTTGCGAGTGGTTGCAAGTGGTTGCAAGTGGTTGCAAGTGGTTGCAAGTGGTTGTTACTGTTGCGTTGCTGCTGCTTCCGCTGATGTTTCTTCGCTGTTGCTCCATTGCAATCGCTGTAGTAGCTGCAATGCTGCTATGACACTACTGCTGCTGGTACGTTGCTGTTGCTACTCGTGGCTTCTGTTGCCGCCACTGTTTCAAGCTGCTGCCGCCGCTACGCGCTGTCAATGCTCGCAGCCGCCGCGGCAAGCTGCTGCTGCGAGCTGCTACTCCTTTTCTTTATGTACAGGCTGGCAGCCAGACACGGCTGCTGCTGCCATCTGGTGGTGCTGCTGCTGCTAGTGCAGCTAGAGCTAGTGATGCCGTAGCTCACCCGATGTACTGGTGGGGACTGAGTTATGATGTCGTTGAAAACGACTACTACGAGACCCAGGATACGGCGGCGGCAGTGACTCTCATTGCTGCTGCTGGTGCTGCGTCTCTGCGGCGTAGCTCAGCAAGAGTGGTCTCGCTGCTTTAATACCATGAGAAAACACATGGAAGCTTCCTAGTGATATTGCCGCTGACTAGGGGTTAGTGCCTGGTTAGACGTCGACGTCAGTCACAAGTCGTGCACACAACGGCAAGGGTCAGTCTAGGGGACACAAGGCAAAGTGTCAGATGGCTTCAATAGCATTTGCAGAGAGAAATGAAAAATGACAGGTCCATGGCATAAGTACCTGTCGCGGTGCAGAGCGGGTATTGCACGCGGCAGTGGAAGGTCTGTCGTAAAACCAGCCCAAAACCACTCTTTTGGCCGTAACTCAGCATAGACAAGTCAGAACGCTACGCCGTCTGAACCTACACGTGCAAAATCTCAAGCCGGACGCTACGAATGGTCACATGCATGCATCCGGCAATGAACGGTGGACACACAATGCGAAGACATGTAAATTGGGCCCACGGCCAGTCCACTGATAAAATCCTACAAGCTGTAGAAAAACTGCAAAAGGTCCCAGACAGCATCCAAGACTCTGGGGCGGCCGTCGATCAGCTCCGAGCAGGTAGTCCACCACCAGACGACGCCCCGGTGCCACCTGGGTCCGCATCAGGGATCTGCATGAGTATGGACACGGCCGAGTGGTCACAGTAAACTATACAGATCGACAAGAACGTCACAAATCACAACAAAGACATCCTCAAACGCCAAGTGCGAGGCATAGTCACAGAGTGTTTTGTCAGGAAGACGATGCCGCATCACACAACAGTCAGGATCTGGACAAAAAACTGAAAGATGCCGATCATCAGATTGACATCTTTTTTATTTGCCACCAGTCTACGTCTCATTACATTTTGAGACTTTGCAACTTAAAGGGGAGAAGTGGTTTGTCCCTGATGTACACGAGTTCTCAATAGGAACCTTCTACAAGGGAAACACTTAAATGGTCAATCAAACTACCACCACTGTCCCATTGAAACATGAGAGGTAATATACTTCCATGGAAACGTCATCCTAGACGCACAAGCTTGAAATTTATGTACATGGACTCACGACGATACCTTCATGCAATGCCCTTGTTTACCAACCAGGGTGGGCTCAAGTGCGCTCGAGCACATAAGTCCACCTGACACATGTACTAGGTGGGCTTCGTTGGGCCTATCTAGGGAGAAGGCATCGAGGGAAGGCTATTAAACCCATTAAAAGCAGGGGTTGGGCGCCTGAAGCCATTGGAGAGTATAGGTTTACGAATGTTGCCATCTCGTACGTCCACACCCAAATTGGTATCAAAATTGTCCCGCCTTTCATGTTTCAATTCGCCACCGTGTAAAGCCGAACGGAACGTGGGGTCTATGCATGGTGGTCTATGAACATAAGAACAGAAAATTTCACTTGCGGAGTTTCGGGACTGGTGTACGTGTGGGACTTAACACACCGGTGGTAGTCTACGGCTAATTCCCAGGTCGCCCCCATTTTCGGGCGACCATGTCTGAGACGCCCCCATTCTGAGAAAAATGGCTAGGTCACCCCTATTTCAAAAACAACTGGCTAGGTCGCCCCCATTTTCTTACTAGTTTCCCAGCTTGCCCCCATTCTGAGAATTATGGATACATTGCCCCCATTTTTTCAACGAAACATTGAGGGTTTGGGGTTAGGGATGTCGACGTCGGCAGAGCCTCGTAAGTACGTCATTGCGAGGCGACCACATAGTCACTGAAACAATTTAACGGTACACTAAAATCAATGGTCGTCACAATGGTTTGGGTTTGTCACATTTTTTTCCTTTGCAAGTTTGGTTTGTTGTTGCAAACGGTATGAGAAATGTAGCACGGCGACAGACACGGTATGTCTCGGCATTGCTTACATCATACGTAAAAGCCGATTGGTCGAGTACGGAGTTCCACGCCGAAAGTGGATGACGGCCCAATGGGACGACGTAGCCCCACCCGGGGGGATATATGACGGTGTGTTGCATGACTGTGTCATGTTGCCACCGTTGCATGGTTCATGCGCAAAGCCTGTGTCCACGTGGACTCGGGCACCTTACTTCTGCCCGTCCGACGTTGCAGCCGCACGTTCCAAAGTATAGGAGAAGTTGAATTTCCGGGTTTGCGTGTCGAACGTTGGCATGCACCAATGAAGATTTCCGTCGTTGAAGCTGTTCGTTTTACTGGTTTGCACGGTAAACAGGTGCAATCGTGTGTACTTAAAGTGCTTCTCAGTCAGTCCACTTCGCTAATTCTCCACATTATTTTACTCCACGTTCCATCGACATGGACACAGACGGACGTCCGAATGGCCCGACACATCAAGGATGGAGTACGTCCATAGGGGACCTTGTGGCGGCTCATCGTGCATGGGTAGCATTGGAGGAGTGGGACCGGTATGTAGCACGCAACCGTGAGTTGGGCCACGAGGAACCATCATGGGCCCAAGCTCCTGTCACTCCAGAACGTATGGCATGGACCTTGGGAATGCGCATGCCAAGTAGTCATCCGCCACACGGTCCCGACCTTTGGGACCCATGGGTATGGACGGAGCCAGCGAGTCCGTAGTGGCCCCATGCGCATGGTACAGATGTAGGTCATCGGCCGAATCATATCCCTTTTGCCCCCTTTCTACAGGGGCATCTTGCTATCATTTTGGATTTTCATGTCCCATTTTCCCCCCAGGAACACTGGTAGTGACGAAGAATTGTGCCGTTTCCTCTCTCCTTCACCCTTATGTTTCGTGTAAAGTGCATACAATTTGACATAATCATGTCCAGAGTACCTACAGTCCAGTACATTGAGGCAAGTTTTCTGCAAAATCATGTCTGCAGTACCTATTTTCATGTCTGAAGCACCTAGTTTCATGGGTGGAGTACCCGGAATCATGTCTGGAGTACCCACTGTCAACGACATTGGGCATAGGTTTCTGCAAAATGACTTCTGGACTACCCTCTTTTCATGTTTGGACCTCCCGGCATCTTCTCTGGTGTATGCACACTGCAATGCATTGTGCCCAACAATTATGCAATATGATGGCTAGAGTACCCTTAATGTTCCATTACCTCATGCACTATTCATGATATAGCACCCCCCACTGAAGTGTTTATGCTTCCTTTGTACTAATGTAATGTCTTCACCTAGTGGATGCAAGGAAACGGTTCGTTGCATTCAGCACCCGTAAGACGTGTTTTTCCTATCATTGTGTTATACCGTTTGTGACTGGGTTACTTTTCATGTAATATCCACTTAGGGTTGAGGAATAATGAGACATTTATGTTAGACATGTCACAAGGGGGAAGAAAGAGGCAACTACCATGAATAGTAGTGCAACTTTTGCTTTGGTGGTTAATGTTCAGGGTTTCGGGTTGTGCAAGCATTTGTGCATCCACCTTAAGCACCATTACTTCACACACATTGCTATTAAAATGCAATGAATACATTGAATGAAAAAGTCAATATGTACAAAAGCCTTAGGTCCACATGAAAGACAATGGAGACAGGTCACATGAGGCAATCCACTCTTGCACGTAGACCGGCAAATTGTTCACCCAACGCATAACGTCGCAGGCTGCATAAGGGCAGGCATTTCAACACTCTAGGGCATCATAGAACACCTCCACTGGTTGGCCATGTGAAATCTGGGTACACTCATCCCCTCCACATGCACACGATGCAATCTAAACCGCCCCCTCACAAACCATCCCCTTCTGGTCCTTCGGGATCTTGACCTTGAGGATGCTTGGACAGGCACGAGTAGAAGAGTCTTCTTCACCTGCAATCACAGAACGAGTGGAGGTTAGTGAGGAATGTAGTAACTTGTGCAGATGCAACACAAAATGGCAATGCATAGGAGTTATGTGCAAGACTAATGAACATCTTACCTTTACAAAGCTCCAGTGTCAGGTAACATGTCAAGGTCTGGGAGCCCCATCTCGGGAACAAGCTCGCGGACCATGGCATACTGACAACGGAGAGCAGCCTCCTCAGCCTCATGCCTTGCCCTCCTAGTCTCTTCATGTGGGTCGTACTCATCGTCTGAAGTTTCCGAATCTGTCCACTTTGAAGTGCGCTCACCTTCTGGTGCAGGCCTGGCGACTAAGACCTCGATGTTCCCCTCCTCCTCTGAACCGACCTCCTTGTTCTCTTCCTCCTCCTCCTCCCCCTCCAGTTCCTGGCCGGTTGCTGTCTGCTCTTGCGTTAGGTCTCCCTCTTCAGGACCCTCCTCAGTTCTTACCCCTGCAGTTGCTGTAGTTGTTCGTGCGCTTGTATCGCCTTCAGTGTCTGCTGCATCCACGATGGCTCCTGTAGCATCCTCCACACCATTGGTTGCAGCAAGCTGCTGGCCTCGCAGCTCAGCCGCGCATGCCGAAGCCATTTGTGTCGATGTTGCAGCGGGTGGCTTCTTGCAGCGTTTCATAGGGTGGCCCTTATGGCCACACCGTCCACAAATGTGGTTTGTGCGCAATAGATCCTCCCGCCGCTTGCATTCGCCCTACGGACGACCCACTGCACGGCTGTCAGGGGCCTGCCACCCGAGTCCGGGGGGGTCCCCATCACGGTCTGGTTCCGGGGGAGCTGGCTTCAACGCCGTGAGGTTGACGCACGGCATGGGGTGCCCGTAGCATTGCTTCCATGCGGCGATGCTGTACGCTATGTCGGTGTAGTTATCCGGTGTCACGCAATTCTCCAGCAGCACAGCACATGCGTGCACACACGGAATGTCGAACTCCTGGTAGCGACCACAGCTGCACTTCCGCATCCGGCAGTCCACCTGCCGCAGCACACCCCGGCTCCCTGTCACTATGGCCATGAGGTTGCCGGTGTGCACCACCTCGAAGTCTCAGGCCGCCAAGCAGTTGTGCATCAGTGCCTTTCCGGGAGTGGTCGCCCACTTCCTCTCCACCTTGCTCCCCATGTTGATGTCGCGTGCCTGCTTTCTGCGGGTTACGAACAGCTTCTGTATGAAGGGGTACAGACTGGCGAAGTCGTGGAATGGAAAGAGCTTACGTGCTTCAAGAATCCGTGCATTGAGAGATTCTGCGGCGTTGCTTGTGGTGTGCCCGCCACACCCCGGTGGCCCGTGAAAGCGGCTCCACGAGCGCAGTGGGATCCCTCCAGACTTGCCATCACCAAACACATAGCGTGCAGCACCCTTGTTCGTCTGCACGAGCTCCATGCTGACCTTGTCGTATTCCTCCCGCTCGTACGCGTGTGCCAGCCGCCAGGAGATGTCCGCTGCAGCCTTGCTAAACGTCACCCGGATATTCTCCTTGATGTGGAAGGTGCAGTACTTGTGGTTGGCCCGAGGGAGGAGCTTCGGCATCGCTGCGAGGAGTCCTGCATCACGGTCACTGATGATGGTGGTGTCGCCTTCGTGCATGGTCGAGTAAGCATTAGAAAGCTAGAGCATAAACCACCCCCAGTTGTCCTCGTCCTCCTTGCTGACAAGAGCGTAGGCCATTGGCACACTGTTGTTGTTAGCATCGAAAAAATGCGCAATCAGAAGCACCTGTTTGTAGTCGTTTTTGAGAAAGGTGCCGTCGAGAGTAACAATACGGCGAACGTGAGGCCACGCTTTGCGGCATGCACCACGTGCCACAAAACATCGACGAAACTACTTGGCCTTCTGCTCTGCCACGGCGATGGTGTTGGGGTCGACTAGCATCAGCTGCATGTGCGAAAGAAATACATCCATCAATCTGGGAGCATAAACAAAACAGGTCCCATGTGAACTTGACCTTAAATGAAGTAGGACTCACCTCGGCGCAATACATGGGGAAAAGAGCCCACGAGATGGACTTCTCCCCCATGACTTCCTCTTGGGCCTTGTCCCGCGCCCTCCAGATGACCTGCTAGCCCACCTTCTCGTG
>SZWC01011542.1:32025-74279 GCA_023375785.1 Penium margaritaceum | reverse complement strand
AGAGAGAGAGAGAGAGAGAGAGAGAGAGGGAGGGAGATAAGGAGAAAGGGGGTTGGATAGAGGGAGAGGGGGACCAATAAAGAGACGGAGAGAGGGAGTGAGAGATGGACAGACAGAGAGAAAAAGAGAGATAGTGATAGAAGGGGGTGTGGCAGAGGGGAGTGAGAGAGAGAGAGAGAGAGAGAGGGAGAGATGTAGAAGTAGTTGTATTGAGAGGTAGAGAAAGAGAGAGAGAGAGAGAGATAGAGAGAGAGAGAGAGATGGAGAGTGACCAAGAGAGAGGGGGGGAGACAGAGGGAGAGTGAGAGGGAGAGAGAGTGAGCAAGAGAGTGATGTTTAGATGGGGATGTGTATATGGGACACAAGAGGGAAGGATGGGGATAGATGTATATAAGAGGGTGAGAGCAAGGGTATAGAGGTAACTAGACTAATGTATTGGGAGAAGGATATAGGGAAAGCGATAGAGATAGAGAGAGGGAGGAAAAGAGATATAGATATAAAGGTATACAGATATGAAGAGAGGATGGGGGATAGATAGGGAGGGAGAGGTAGAAGGAGAGACAGAGAGAGTGATATCGATATATATAAATATATATATATCGCTATCACTCAATAGGGAGATGTACATAGAGAGAGATAGGGAGAGATAGGGAGATGGAGAGACCGAGGGATAGGGAGGGAGAGAGAGATAGCGAGAGAGAGAGAGTGAGAGATAGAGAGAGAGAGAGATAAAGAGAGATAAATAGAGAGAGAGAGAGAGAGATAGGGTGAGAGAAGATGGTAGAGAGAGAGGTTGAGAGAGAGAGAGAGACAGAGAGAGAGACAAAGAGATAGAGAGAGAGTGAGAGATAGAGAGAGAGAGAGATAAAGAGAGATAAATAGAGAGAGAGAGAGAGAGATAGGGTGAGAGAAGATGGTAGAGAGAGAGGTTGAGAGAGAGAGAGAGACAGAGAGAGAGACAAAGAGATAGAGAGAGAGAGAGAGAGAGAGATAGGGAGAGAGAGAGAGAGAGATAGAGAGGGACAGGTAGAGCTGAAAGAGAGGGCGAGAGGTGTGGAGGGAGGTATAGAGGGACGGAGAGACTGAGAGGTAAAGAGGGGTTAGGGAGGGATGGATGATGAGGGAGATGGTTATGAATTGTGACTTGCGATTGTTGAAACATGTATATTTCAGAAGAATGCTGGGACAAGAATGGCAGTAGCAGAAGTAGGCAGAAGTATCGGAGCATGCACGAGTACGTCACCAAAGTGACGTAAGCGAGAGCGGTCCCGAGGAGTTAGTCGCAGGACTTTGAGAAGGGGCCGAGGTGTCAGGGAGACGAGGTAGACAAGCTGCTGAGAGCCAGATGGGCGATGGCTGACTGAGAGAGAGCTGAGCGAAGGAGCGGGAGTGACGAAGCGAAGAGCTGAGAGCTGTGAGAGGCTGGCGAAGCCAAGGTAAGCAAGGAGCGAGCAGAGCGAAGACACGGCGGCAAAGCCACGGAACCGAAGGGAACAGGATGGACAGAACTGTTCTAGTTAAACTAGGAAGGAATGAACATCCTCCATATATACAACAGAACAGGACAAAGAAAGCTTTAACGGCTTCTTTCCGCTAGCCGGACGCGTGGCGACGTTGTCACTTTATTAGGGGCGGCTCGGCTCTGGTGGAATGGTCGTGACCAGCTAGCCGTTGCTGAGGAGGTTTTGTGCGGGACCTGAACCAATGTCGAGAGCTCGGACCTTGTCGGAGTCATATTGCTGACAGCCCCCCTGAGTCCGACAAGGTATGACTGCCTGAGTACCTATAGGGCCCCAGTGTCCAAGTGTCATTGTCTGATGGGGGGATTAACTACTCTACGGAGGGAGAGGATGATCATGTTGCAGAGGTTTGGGTTCCACGCTGCTGCCACAAGGGTGTGCCACATTGCAGTGACAGGTGATACTTCATCAATGATTCTGTGGTAGATAGTATGGGTGGTGTCGCGTAAGCATATTTTTATGTCCTGCAGGGTTGCTGTGTATGCCCTTGGGGGACACCCAGGGTTGTCATAAACTCCTTCCAGAAAGAGGGAGAGCTTATACCCGCGAAGGAAAGAGTGCTTTGTCTTGACTTGCATTCCACCATACCAGTCGTGGATATTTTCTCCCAACTGATCAAGGATGGGAATGTGTGTCCAGTCGAGGGCTTGTGCTGCCATGATGGTTGATTGTTGAGAGTGTGTGGCAGTTGCTGATGTCTGTTTACCAGCGGAGTTTTAGCAGATTTTACCCTGCTAGGGATGGAGCTGAGGTTGGAAAGAAGAGAAGAGAGAGAGGATTGGTGATGAAGAGGAAGGGAAGAGCAGCAGAGGTCGGCGTGGGTGCAAGTTACTGAGTAGTGCAACCAGGCAGGTCCGTTTGCCGAGCGAGTGAGTGAGGCTGGAAAAAGACTGGAGAAGAATGCTGAGGGGAAGGTAGGTGCTGTGAAGGTGATTGAGCGTTGCAAGATATTGGGTGAGGGTGCTGCTCGTCACTGGATGGGAGATGCAGCTGGTCAGGTTCGTATGTTATGGAGAAGTGCTGATGGTGGAATGGACGCAGGGGTAGTTTAACTTGTCGATGGATATAACAGGTGATGTCTCTTGATGCTCTGATACCATATCAAAAGAATGCAGGCACGAGGAAGGCAATAGCAGAAGTAGCCAGAAGCATTGGAACACGCACGAGTGTATCAGCTCGGTGATGTGAGTAACAACAGTCCAAAGGAGTTAGTTGTAGATCTGGAGAGAGGTCGGAGAGTTAGGAACGCGAGGTGGACAAGCTGCTGAGAGAGCAAGCGAAGGTGAGTGGAGTGATGGGTGACTGAGCGGAGAACTGAGAGTTGTGAGAGGGTGGCGAAGACAAGGTGCGAGCAGAGCGAGGACACGGCGGCGAAGCCGTGGAACCGAAGGGAACAGGATGAATAGAATTGTTCTGGTTAGTTGAGGAGGGAATGAACATCCTCCATATGTACTACAGAACAGGAAGAATAGGAAACATGAATAACGACTTCTTCTTTTCGCTAGCCGGACGCGCTTGCGGTGATTCCGCTTATTAGGGAATGTCTCGGTAGAAAGGCCGTTGGTCGGTCAGTGACCGTTAACGGCTAGTGAGTGATGAACCAGGTGGTTTTGGCCGGAGCTGAACCATTATTGAGAGCTCGGATTATCCGAGGGGTGAGGTGGACCTTGTCGGAGTCATGTTTTCTGACAGATAGATGTTCACATTTTTGTTCACTTCCCAATACACTTTCATGTACACAGTTTCAAGGGTCAGGTGACTGGTTATATATGCATCACTTCAAGACTCCTCAAGTGCCAGTGCTGATCCAAGCACTGAGCCCACTCCTCCAGCAGCTTACATCATTGCTGATGTCACCTCAGCGCTGAGGCTTTCAGCCCGCACCTCGGTGTTCTGACTCTGACGAAGCCTCAAGTCTACACGCCCGCCTTCATGGCTCCGTCCTCATCAGCGTATCCATCAGCTATCCACAAGCTCTTGCTGCCTTGGCATAGCTTTCATGCCTTCATGTACTCTGTTCGCTTTCGACCGCTGATGTCATTGTTTCCTGTGATCTCTTATGCTCGTTCTATGAACCGCACCCACTCCAGTAACTCACTTACTTTCTCTGAAAGTTCCAATTTTCTGGTGGAATCAAGAAGTCATGCCACGTCAGATTGATCCACTTGAGAGACAGGATACATACCGATGGAACGTAGAAGTCAACATAAACCTAATCCCTTGGATAATCTGAACTCTCAACAAGGTTTAGATCTGTACTGTACCACCTCGCCAATAAATTTTGGGTCACAACCGATGGCCCAAAGACGAGCCGCTCCCTTATAACCGTGACCACATCGTAACGCGTCAAGCTAGCGGAGAGACGTATTGTGCTTTCATCCTATTTTACCGTATATTACCAAGGATGTTCATTCCCTCGAGATAACTGTAAACAGTATTCTTGTCATGTTTGCCTTTGGTTTTACAACCCTCATTATGGCGTCTCCGCTCTGCTCATTCCTTTCTCACTCATTCTTCACCATTCAATCTCAGTTCCTCTCTCATGTCTCCTCATTTTATCACTCTTTCTCCTCTGCTCAGCTCCATTTAACACATCAAGATGTCCTCTCTTGCACCAAGATTCCCTTGATGTGATCCTGTCTACTCTTCACTCCGAAACTCTACTTTGGTCCCTTCTTATCCTCCAGTCTCATTTCTGACTAACTGCGTGATCTCACACTCAGCTCTTTGATTTCTTCATGCTCCCATAGTTCTACAGTTTTCAATACTTCTGCTTACTTCTATCGTCACTAGCTCCACTCCTCTACTTCTTGTGTCATGGTGTCATAGCTTCAGGCAACATTGCCTGGTATTCCCTCCATGTATAACCAATCACCTCACTCTCAAAACTATGTACACAAAGTATATTGGGAAGTGTGTAGTTCCTGAGTCATGTGGCCTGAGGCTCCGGTCTAGAAAACAGAGCCGACACAATGGCAGCCGCCAACCGTCCAAGGGAATTTCACCTAAGGATCACGATCACCCCCAAGGAATTGACAATGCTTCTGGTGAAACCTAGTTACCCAGGTGCTTTCGCTCAAAGTCTTAGGGGCTCCCACCCTCTAAGCCTTCTTCTTCCTTGGTGTGAGAGCCCAACAAATTAAGTCAGCACTCTCACATGAGCAAGATTACAACCACCTTAGCAGTTCATATCAAGCTCAGTCTCAAGCGCACAGCTCAAACAAGAGACATCAAGTGAAGGAGTAGTTGAGACAATGGCAACTACAAAGCATNCCCCCAAGGAATTGACAATGCTTCTGGTGAAACCTAGTTACCCAGGTGCTTTCGCTCAAAGTCTTAGGGGCTCCCACCCTCTAAGCCTTCTTCTTCCTTGGTGTGAGAGCCCAACAAATTAAGTCAGCACTCTCACATGAGCAAGATTACAACCACCTTAGCAGTTCATATCAAGCTCAGTCTCAAGCGCACAGCTCAAACAAGAGACATCAAGTGAAGGAGTAGTTGAGACAATGGCAACTACAAAGCATGAATAGTTGAGGAGTGACTTTGGCAGCCCAAGGGCGTGCGCCTCGGCTAAGACAAAGTGTGTGCGCCTCGGCCGGTGTCACTCCTTCATTTACGGAGGTCATCCCCTCAATCAGGGAAGTCATCACCTGATTCAAGGCACATCTTGCATCTTCCAATCCGACCGTTGGATCGGCCCGAAACTTGGATAGCTGATGATTTGACACCTGATCTTTCTATTGGTATGGTCAGATTGACGATCTGACCAGCCATCATCAGAGACCTAGGGGACTTATCCTTGAACAAGGATAGTGCATGCATGGCTTGTCGGACCGGACCCAGGGGACTTGCTCCACACGAGCAGTGCATGCCTGGTCCATCCACTACTTGCCAATTCTGGAGACTAGTGGCCAAGGGGCATCCAAATAACAGCAATCTCTCCCTTGCACCTCTGGCCACTTGTCCTGTCTTCAGTCTTTGTCACTTGCTCTCTTCATGCCGATACCTTGTCTTCCTGCGAGGTGGAGTTCTCGGTCATGGGGTTTTGTCAGCATGTCTGCCAAGTTGAGCTTGGACGCAAGGTGCTCCAGGTCCACCACTCCCTTACCGACCAGGTCGTGACTGAAGTGGCACCAAACTTCGATGTGTTTTGTCCTCCGCGTGAAGGTGCCGTCTTTGGGCATGTCGATGGCAGACTTTTTGTCCACCTTGACCACCTTTGCGGCCGATTGAGGTGCTCGTATCTCTTGGAGCAGGCTACGCAGCCATATTGTCTCCTTGCACGCTTCCGCTAGAGCGATGTGCTCTGCTTCGGCCGTGGAGAGGGAGACACAGTCCTGCTTGCGGCTCGTCCATGACACGGCTCCTCCA
This sequence comes from Penium margaritaceum, assembly GCA_023375785.1. Lineage (NCBI taxonomy): Eukaryota > Viridiplantae > Streptophyta > Zygnematophyceae > Desmidiales > Peniaceae > Penium > Penium margaritaceum. The sequence goes on along the minus strand of SZWC01011542.1, from coordinate 68,388 downwards.
TCCAGCACGCACACGTAGCCGGACGTGGACTTGCAGTCGTCGACGTTCCCGGCCCAATCTGCATTGGTGTACACCACGAGCCGCAAGGATTCCAATTGTGGCACCCCACCGTACTAGATTCCCAGGTGCCGCGTACCCTTCAGGTAGCGGAAGATCCGCTTCACTACTTGCTAGTGTTGTGGCCCAGGGTTGGCCACATACCTGCTCATCTGCCCCACAGTGTGGCAGATGTCGGGGTGAGTCGCAACCATCACGTACATTAGACTGCCCACGGCAGACTGATATGGCACGCCTGCCATGTCAACCTGATCTGCTTTGTTGGTACGAGCAGCAGCTGAGGTTAGGATGCAATCTACTGCCATGGGGGTGCTGACGGGTTTGCAGTCCTCCATGTCGTACTGCTTGAGGATGTGGTCAATGTATTTGGTCTGGCTGAGCCTAATGGTGCCGGCTGAGCGATCTCGCGTGACACTCATGCCTAGGTAGTACTCAAGAGGTCCCAGGTCTTTCATCTAGAAGCAGCTGCTCAGCTGCATCTTGATGTTCTTCAGCGGCTTTGTCGATGATGCGCAGATGATGAGGTCATCAACGTAAAGAGCCACCAAGACGAGGCCATCGTCGTCCTCTCATACGTACATACTGAGGTCGTTCTTGTAGTGACCGTACCTGGACCCCTCCATGAAGGCGTCCATCTCCTGGTACCAGCACCTCGGGAACTATTTCAGCCCATATAATGACTTGACGAGCTTGCAAACTTTTCCGGGTGGTGCATCCACTCCATCAGGCACCTCCATCAGGACCTCTTTGTCAAGCTTTCCTTAGAGAAAGGCAGTCTTGACATCCATCTGGTGAACCTCTAAGTTCTTGGCCATTGCTGTCGTGAGGAGAGACCGGACCGTGGCAAAGGTGATGATGGGGGCGTACGTCTCATCGTACTCGCCCCCCGGTCCTGCGCAAAAACCTTGGCCACCAGCCGCGCCTTGTGCCGGTCGATGGTTCCATCCTGCTTCAGCTTCTTGACCATGACCCACTTGCACCCTACAACGTGGGCGCCAGCGGGCCGGTCCACCAGCTTCCATGTCCTGTTCTCCTCGTGCGAGGCCAATCGCTTTCGATGGCAGCATTCCACTTGGCCCCATCCGGTAGATCAAGCGCTTCTGCCACTGTGGACAGCTCTCTCTGAGCCGCGAAGGCGTAACTCAGACCGGTCCATTTACTGGTTGTAGCATCGTACTGTCGTGGCGGGACAGATAAGCGCCAGCTGTGCCTTACTGCCTGTTGCTGCGATGGCTGCTGCTGCTGCTCCTGCTACTGTTGCTCTTGTTGCTCCGGTTCTCTTACCACAGAATCTCCCTCGGTGGAAGAGTCCTCATCATTAGAGTAGGAGGAATCTGACTCAACGTCAGAGTCCTCTATTGCGGCTCTCCCTGAAGCTACCGCTCCTCTTGCCTCTGTTGTCTTGCTGCTGCTCCACCCCTGTGGTGCCTCATCACCTTTCTCCAGTAGAACCAGCCATTCACCCGGCTTGGACATTGGCTCGTACTTGAACTGCTGCTCTGCTCCTACTACAGCCTCGTTGAAGTCACGTCCTTACTGCAAATCACTTTGTTGCCTTGTAGGTCCAAGAGCTTTTAAGAGCATTGGGCACTGTCGTACCCCAAGAGCAGGCATTTCTTGGCCTGTGGATCCAGCTTATTGGAACCCTCCCTCGTCAGCTTCTTGGCATAGGCCTGGCAGCCAAATACTTGCAGATGCGAGACATCTGGCTTCTTGCCCAATCATGCCTCTTATGGGGTCATCGGCAGCAACTTCTTGCTCCCCTTTCCTCGAAGGGCTGATGCAGGTGTGAGGTTGATGATGTAGCCCACTGTCCTAGTAGCCTCGGCCCAGAACCTTCCTGGCAGCTTTGCTTCATACATCATCGTTCTTACCATCTTGAGGATGGCTTGGTTGAGCCGTCCAGCAACACCATTGCTCTCGGGCGACTCAGGTATCTTACTTTCTTGCCGTATCCCCTGCTCCGCTAGCCAGCCCTCACAGGCCTTGTACTCCCGGTCGTTATCACAACAAAGGGCCTTGACCTTTTTGCCGGTCTACCGCTCAACCATTGCGACAAAGTGCAGATGCTCCTTTACCTCACTCTTCTGCTTAATGAAGCACGTCCACATCTTTCTGGTTTTGTCATCGGTGATGGTGAGGAAATACTTGCAGCCTCCGACTGAGACTGCCCGCATCGGCCCGCATACGTCGGTGTGGACCAACTCGAGAGGTTCACTCGCCACATTTCCATGCTTGTTCCCCTTGCGCCCTTTCCTCTTAGCCTTGCCCATGAGGCAGGCCTCACATACGTTCTTCCCCTTCCCCATACCCTCTCTCTTCCCCAAGGCCAAGTCCCGCACCAGCTCGTGCTTGCCCATTGTCTCCAACGTGGAGTGGACGGCATGGGCCAAGCGCCTGTGCCAAAGGTCTTGGCCAGAGTTCACTTCTGATGCCGTGGCAGCTCCAGCGACTGCTTTGGGTAAGGTGGGTGCCGTAGCTTCCACTGCTATTGTTAAATCTGCTGCTGTTGACGGGCGGCTGCTTTCTGCCTCTACCACCTGACTGTACCCGGCAGTCATGGCTGCCCCAGCTTTGGGAGCACCCTCCACCTTGGTTTGGAGAATTGTAGAGGCTGTCCACGCGTGGAACCTCAGCCACCACACTCTTTGCAGCGTACTGTATTTTTACTGCCAAAGTGGGAAGGATGACGGCCCTGTTCTTGTTGAAGACAACCGTCATGTCTCGGTCAGCAATCTTGCCGACAGAGAGTAGGTTGGAAGCGAAGTTAGGCAGATGGACTGCCTCAGTGAGCTTGAGCTCCTCCTCTTGGCCATTCACCTGGATGGTGACCAGCTTGTCACCTACCCCTTGAGCTGATTCCACCCTCCCATTAGCACAATGGAAGTTGAGGTGGCAGGGGCCCATGGAGATGAACCCCCATTTGTCGTTGGTGGAATGGTGATTTACACCAGATTCAAGTGCAAAGGCCCCTGGCTTAATGACTGCATTGCCAGTGCCAGTTGTGGCAGTTGCCAGGCTGCCGCTTGCCCTTCCCCTTGCCGCCTGCCCAATGCTGCTGCCTTGAGTTGCTAGTGCCGCTGCTGCCTATTGTGCCCTTAGCATAGGCTGTGATGTTGGACTCGCTATGGCTACGCCGCATAGCCTCATTGCGGATGTACTCCGAGATGTTGGAATACTTCACGTGGTCCTCTGGCCAGCCACCAATCACAGTGTTCATGGGGCCCCAGCTTGGTGGAAGAGCCATGAGGATAATCATCCCCTGCATGTCGGCTTCAGGGCTCCAGCCCATGTTGTTGGCTTGCTGAAGGAGAGTCTCAAACTGCTGCAAGAATCTTAGGACGTCCTCACCCTTAGTCAACTGCATCCTCAGCAACTTTTGGAAGATGAACAAACGGTTGGCGAGGGAGTCACTCTGGTAGATCTTGCAGAGTTTCTTGTAGGCCTCAGCTGCATTTGTGAGGCCAGAGATATGAGAGAGCAGATGCTGCTGTAGTGCTGAGAACAGAATGGCCATGCATTTCTTGTTGGCATGCTTCCACACTGCAAACTCCTCTGGTTGGGATGAAAGTGGTTGGGCAGCCTCCCCTATGAAGTAGGGGAGGAGATCACGGTCATCGACTATGATATCAAACTGCCACTTCCAGAGCGAGAACCCTGTCCCATCGAATTTGGGGATGGGCACATGAATTCCACTCCCTGCCTCTACTTTGGACGTCACAGCTCCAGTGGTGGCCACAGGTGTGCTGGTCCACAAGCCTTCCTCGACGACGCTCTTGCCTTTCTCCTCGGTGGTAGGTGGAGCCATGGTACCTGCGGTTGAGGCGGATCTGCTTCGGTTGAGGCCTCTCTGCTACACATGTTGTTGATGCCAATGTCAGGCTGATGGAGCCGATGTCGGGCTGAGAGGTCTTGGACGGAGGGCCGATGAGGAGCACCTAGGTGTGATAGAGCGTCTGCGCTCCTCACGTTTTCTGAGCTACTGAGAAACTTGTATGCTTTTTGTAACTAAGTCACACACTAGGCGTGGACCCATAACCCTTCTGTCATTCCTGAGTCACGTGGCCTGAGTCTCTGGTCTAGAAAATAGTGCGGACACAATGGCAGCTGCCGACTTGTTGACATGGTGTGCCCCTTGCCATGAGTGCCGTTTAGTGTACTCCCTGGTTCGACCGTTGAGGAGTGGTCGACCACCTGATCTGACTTTAGATTTGGATTCCTTGGATTTTTCCATGCAGGATCGAACTTTGAATCACTCGATTTGAGTGAGTATTCAGAAAGTTAGCCTAGCCCGAAAAACGGGTTTTGGGTGGGTGGAATCTGGTACCCGCCATGGGTGGCGGGATATTCCACCGCCAGGGATCCGAATTCATTCCTAATGGCCTCCAAATGCACCCGGGGCATGAATGAGGTGACCATAAGGACCTCCTTGACCAGGATGAACTTCTCCTTGACTTTTGGGCGAGGAAAGGCGCTTCGACGGGTCATCATCGAAGCGCCTCCCGTTGCCTAGAGTGCAAGACCAGATGGGCGGCTCCACCAAGGGTTACTTCGACGGCCGTAGCAGGGGCTCTACTGCTCCGTTTTGGGCGTGCTTGGATGCGTTGGAAAGCTTAGAGCACAGGCTATAAGGATCTGATGTAATCTCACTATGCCAAGTAACAAAAACGTGTTTCGATTCAGATCTACAGAATTCGACGTGTTCTGCCCACTCACATCCGTGATCCTTGTGCTCCACACTCTTCACCATTGGTGTCCCTTGGCTGCCCCAAACCTTGGTAGCGTGAATCAGCAAGAGCTAGGCATCCTTGAGGGTGCCTCCACACCCACTAGAGCCAACAAAGGGTTATGGGCCCACGTGCCTAGAGGGACCCTAGCTCTACAACATTCACGCTACCGCCGCGCGCCATGGCACCGACCGAGCAAGAGAGCATCGGCGTCTCCAAGTTCGACGGGCTTGGCTTCCACCTTTGGAGGTGGGAGTTTGAGGTCTTCCTCGATGACAAGGGCCTGCTTCAGCTCATCAAGGGTAAAGAAACTGCCCCTCCGGATACCGCGACGCCGCAGGAAGTGGAAGCGTACAAGAAGCGCAACAAGAAGGCGCTTGCTTTGTTGGTGTATGCGCTTGCTCCGACGCAGCGCTCCCTCATCCAAGGATGCACGGAGGCCGCGGAGGCCTGGAAGAAACTCTGCACCATCTATCAGTCCACCAACCTTGCTAACCAGCTCTTCGTCTTCAAGAGGCTCGTCACCCTCCGAGCCAACGAAGGCGACGACATCATGGAGATCCTGCAGTAGATTGAGTCCCTCACTGCCGAGTGCGTAGCCACCGGATGGAAGGTCGACCCTCAGCTGCAAGCCATGATCCTCCTCCTGGCCTTGCCGGACAGTTGGAGTCCCATGATCACCGTCGTAGGCGGCNGACCAGCCCAGGAAGGGCGGGAAGAAGGACACCCAAGCCATGATGGCCAGGGAGTCTACCGACTTGACAGATCCGGAAGTCACTGTGATCGACTCCGGATCAGGCCGCCACACACAATGCAACCGGGCGGCGTTCGTCACCTACGGCGCCACCGAGCGGCGCATGACAGTGGCCAACGGCAAAACGGAGTTGGCCGCGGGCGAAGGCAATGTACGCATCGAGTCGGTGGTGAACGGGAAAGTCATTCCGTGCACCATCTACGACGTGCTCCACATGCCCAACTTTGGGGCAAACCTGCTGTCAGTGAGCCGCCTCACCGACAAGGGGCTGGAGGTACTCTTCAACAAGAAAGAGGCTATCATCCGGAAGGAGGGAGACGGCGAGGTAATTGCACGTGGCAAGAAGGAGGAGGACTTGTACCTTCTCCGTACCAAGGTTCTTGCTGATGCAGTGAGGACCGATGCCGCCAACCTCGCGACGAAGGATGAAGGGGACCTGGACCTGTGGCATCGCCGTTTGTGCCACATAGCTCCCTCAACGGTGAGGGACATGGCAAAGAAGGAAGTGGTGCGGGGTCTTGAGATCAAGAGCATCAACGCAGCCAAGGACGCCGTGTGTGAGCCATGCGTGGTTGGCAAAGCGACACGGCAGCCGTTTGCAGGAAAGGGGACGTGTGCATCGGCAAAATTGGAGGTAGTGCACACCGATGTGTGTGGACCGTTCGAGCCCTCCATTGGTGGGACACGCTACTTCGTCACCTTCATCGACGACCACAGCCGCAAGCTCTACCTCTACATCATCAAGAGGAAGATCGATGTCCTGTCGTGCATGCAAGAATTCGTGGCGGCTGTGGAGCGGCAAACGGAGTTGAAGGTGAAGGCGTTCTGGAGTGACAACGGTGGCGAGTACAAAGGCTGCTCGGCATGGATGAAGAGCAAGGGGATCGCGTGGCAGAAAACTACGCCACACTCTCCGCAACAGAACAGCGTCGCCGAGAGGGCGAACCGCACCATCCTCAACATGGTCCGGTCCATGTTGAGTGATGCCGGCCTCGCGCAATGGTACTGGGGCGAGGCGGCACGGACAGCGGCGTACATCATGAACCTGACGCCAACGAAGCCGCTAAAAGACGCGGAGTCCAAGGTGTGGAAGACGCCACAAGAAGTGTGGAGCAGGAGGAAGCCAACTGTGGCACACCTCCACACGTTTGGATGTGTTGCACATGCTGTTGTGCAGGCACGCGAGGGGCGGGGCAAGCTGGACCCGCGGACTCGCCGGTGCATCTTCGTCGGGTACGAGAGCGGGAGCAAGGCGTACCGGCTCTTTGACCCGCTGAGGCAGCAGATCGTGAAGAGTCACGATGTCACGTTCGACGAGGCCAGCCGTTGGACGGACAAGGATGCGGGTCTCTCCAAGCGTGGGGAGTGGTTGCCACTCCTTGAGGGGGAGACGCTGGAGGACGCAAAAGAGGGTGACGTCCCATCGGCTCCAACCGGCGAGAACCATCCGAGGGATGGAGGAGTGGCTGATTTGCATTAAGCGGAGTCGGACAACGAGTCTGAAGCGCCAGGAGCAGTGGAGCTGAACAAGGAGGCGGGGAGTGAGCCCGCATCTCCACGGTCCCCGAGAGAGGGGGAGCAGGCCAGTGGTGCAAGTGGCACTGCGAGGGGGCAGCAGTAGCAGCAGCAACGGCAGCAGCAACCTCAACAGCAGCAGCCCCGAAGAAGCGGACGCGCAAGGAGGACGGCAAAGAGGTACGATGCCGCAAAGGGCATCTGGACTGGGCTCGCTCGAGCGTTCTTTGTGCAAGAGGAGCCCGAGACCGTCAAGGAGGCGTTGCAGCAGAAGGATGGGGCTGAGTGGGAGGGAGCTATAAAATCTGAGCTCGCCTCCCATGAAGAGAACGGTACTTGGCAATTGATTGAAAGGCCGGAGGGCGCGAAAATTATCGGCTCCAAGTGGATCTTCAAGAAGAAGCTCACCAAGGAGGGGAAGGTGGAGCGGTACAAGGTGCGGCTGGTCGCGAAGGGGTACGCCCAGCGAAAGGGTGAGCACTACGATGAAACCTTTGCACCGGTGGCGAAGTTCGCCTCCATTCGCTCCATCCTCTCTGTGGCGGCGGTGCATGACTATGAAGTCCACCAAATGGACGTGAAAACTGCGTTCCTCAACGGCGACCTGGACAAGGAGGTCTACATGGAGGTGCCGGAGGGGGTGGACGCACCGCCGGGGAAAGTGTGCCGGCTTCGCAAGGCGCTCTACTGGCTGAAGCAAGCGCCACTCATGTGGTACCTGAAAATGGACGGCTTCATGGCCGACCTTGGCTTCAAGCGCTGCGAGGCGGATCACAGCGTGTACGTGCGGAAGCAGCCCGGGTTGCACCAGATCGTGGCACTCTACGTGGATGATCTCATCCTCGTGTCATCGGACATGGAGGAGTTGGTGAACTTGAAGCGGCAGCTGGGCGGTCGGTTCAAAATGACCGACATGGGCGAGCTCGAGTACTACCTCGGCGTCGCCATCAAGAGGGACCGCAAGGCACGCACACTCGAGATGGGGAAGGCAAAGTACGTGCAAGAGGTGCTCCGCCGCTACAACATGGAGGAGTGCAACCCCATCGGCACACCCATGACCACCACGTGTGAGTTGAGCTCGAGCATGGGCCCGAGCACGGACGAGGAGAAGGAGGAGATGGCAGGAGTGCCATACCAGTCCGCAGTGGGGAGCATCATGTACGCCATGGTGGCGACGCGGCCCGACCTGGCCTTCGCGGAGGGCCAAGTGAGCCGCTACGTTGCTGACCCCGGGCCGTTGCATTGGCAAGCGGTGAAGCGGATCCTCCACTATCTCAAGGCGACTAAACAGTCGTGGCTCGTGTTTGGAGGGGGAGCACGTGACGACTCCCTCGAGTTGGTCGGCTACTCGGATGCCGACTGGGCTGGTGATGTGGATGAAAGAAAATCAACGTCCGGGTATGTGTTTGTGCTTGGTGGTGCAGCGGTTTCATGGGCAAGCCGGAAGCAGGACTGCGTGGCGTTGTCCAGCACCGAAGCGGAGTACATCGCGCTCGCGGAAGCCACAAAGGAGGCCATGTGGCTGGGGCAGCTGCTAAAGGAGATCGGCGTGCCGCAAAGGAAGCCGACGGTACTCAATTTTGACAACATAAGTGCCATCAGCCTCACCCAGAACCCAGTTTTGCACAGGAGGACCAAGCACATCGAGATCCGTCATCACTACGCGCGGGACTTGGTGGCGAAGGGAGATGCGGCTATTGTGCATTGTGGCACTAAGCGCATGCTCGCCGATGCCATGATCAAGGCACAGCCCAAGGAGAGGCACGACGCGAGCTGCATGGAGCTTGGTCTGCGCTGTGAAGTTTAAAATGCTACAGGTTCCAAGGACAGGGTATCAAGGCTGCGGTACAAGGGGGAGATTGTTGACATGGTGTGCCCCTTGCCATGAGTGCTGTTTAGTGTACTCCCTATTTCGACCACTGAGGAGTGGTCGAACACCTGATCTGACTTTAGATTTGGATTCCTTGGATTTTTCCATGCAGGATCGAGCTTTGAATCGCTCGATTTGAGTGAGTATTCAGAAAGTTAGCCTAGCCCGAAAAACGGGTGTTGGGTGGGTGGAATCTGGTACCCGCCATGGGTGGCGGGATATTGCACCACCAGGGATCCGAGTTCATTCCTAATGGCCTCCAAATGCACCCGGGGCATGAATGAGGTGACCATAAGGACCTCCTTGACCAGGATGAACTTCTCCTTGACTTCTGGGCGAGGAAAGGCGCTTCGACGGGTCATCATCGAAGCGCCTCCCGTTGCCTAGAGTGCAAGACCAGGTGGGCGGCTCCACCAAGGGTTACTTCAACGGCCGTAGCAGGGGCTCTACTGCTCCGTTTTGGGCGTGCTTGGATGAGTTGGAAAGCTTAGATCACAGGCTATAAGGATCTGATGTAATCTCACTATGCCAACTAACAAAAAAGTGTTTCAATTCAGATCTACTGAATGCGACGTGTTCTGCCCACTCACATCCGTGATCCTTGTGCTCCACACTCTTCACCATTGGTGTCCCTTGGCTGCCCCAAACCTTGGTAGCGTGAATCAGCAAGAGCTAGGCATCCTTGAGGGTGCCTCCACACCCACTAGAGCCAACACGACTGTCCAAGGGAATTTCACCCAAGGATCACTATCACCCCCATGGAATGAACTATGCCTCTGGTGCTTTCGCTCAAATTCTTAGGGGCTCCCACCCTCTAAGCCTCTTTCTTCCTTGGTGTGAGAGACCAACGAATCAAGTCACCACTCTCACAAGAGCAAGATTATAACCACCTTAGCAGTTCATATTAAGCTCAGTCTCAAGCGCACAGCTCAAACAAGAGACATCAGGTGAAGGAGTAGTTGAGACAAGGGCAACTACAAGGCATAAATAGCTGAGGAGTGACTTTGGCAGCCGAAGCGCGCGTGCCTCGGCTAAGACAAAGCGCGCGCGCCTCGGCCGATGTCACTCCTTCATTTAAGGAGGTCATCCCCTCAATCAGGGAAGTCAGGCCCTAATTCAAGGCACATCTTGCATCTTCCAATCCGACCGTTGGATCGGCCCGAAACTTGGACAGCTGACGATTTGAAACCTGCTCTTTCTATCGGTATGGTCAGATTGACGATCTGACCAGCCATTATAAAAAACCAGGGGACTTATTCTTGAACAAGGACAGTGCATGCCTGGCCTGTTGGACCGGACCCAGGGGATTTGCTCCACACGAGCAGTGCATGCCTGGTCCGCCCACTACTTGCCAATTCTGGAGACTAGTGGCCAAGGGGCATCCAAATAAGAACAAAGTGAACAGAAAAGTGAACATTCATCATTCACCAAAACTTTTCTATTTCATAACAATACCTTTAATATTTTCATGTATGACCAGAGATGCGTATGTGGGATTTAGTGGCATGCATTCATGTTCATGATTATTGATAAATCCATGATTACAGGAATACACTTCTTGATACACTGTTTGTGGAGTGCATGAATTTGGATCGATGAACTATACCTCATTTCCTCAACAAGTCATCACCTCCCTCTCGTCGTCAATGTCCTCTGCTATCAGCATCTCCTCAGCCACCGTCTGCCATCGCTCCCGCCATCCACGTCATCTTCACCATCTCAATCTCCACTTCCGCTCTCTCAGCTGCTGCATTAGCTAAAAAGGTGTTCCTCCCTGTACCCATTCACCCGCACGTGGTGGGTCGTGCTCCCCAGTCTCACTCTCAGCTCATCTGTCCACTCTTCGCTCCTGCTTCATCAGTAGCTGACATCAGCAGCATCGTCTCATCTCGCTCCTCAAGGTTTTGGTGACACTCATCACCGTGACCGAGCCTTGCATCCAATTAAATTATTGCAACAATGTTCAGCCTCATCCGCCGCCAACTGCAGACAGCAACGTTTGAGCCACTCGCTGTCGGCATCTTCTACCAAGCCTCATACCGCCTTTTGCTTCAGCTCTTTGCTACCATCAGTTTGCATTGCTGTTCCCTAATCATTTCTTTGCAGATCTTGCATTCTCCACTTCTTGACTGCTGCCTTGTCAGGAAACGAAGGTCATCACGAGAGGCAGGACATGAGATGGAATGAACCCAAGGTGAGATTGATGTGACTGGACGCAGTCCAGGGGACGGTCGCAGCAAGATGTTAGATGGATGTCATAAATCTGGGCGCAGTGCTGTAGCATGGGCGCTAAGGGGAACGAGATGCACGAGGGCCATTAGGCCGAGAAGAACGGATTATGGTGCCGCACCGCCGAGGTGCAGGCCATCCAATTAGGTGAGCCGCAGCACCGAGGTACGGACAGACCTCTAAGACATGTTGCAGAAACCAAGGGCTGGCATGATGACAAAGAGAACAAGAAGAGCTGAGGCATTGGCAAGAACACAAGAACTGATGGAGTTGAGGGGCTCCAGCAGTGAGGTACGGGCCGGAAGATGAGAGAGGCCATAGCACCGTGACGCAGGCCAAACGATGAACGATGAAACTGGAGGCAGGGCAGAGCCCGGGCCTTGCAAGAAGATGATGATTAGAGCAGTGGATGTGATAAGAGATGATGCTGAGACATGGCAGAAAGCCATGTGGCACAGCGGGACTGGGGGCAGAGCCAAAGCCCGGGCTAAGTGGGGGCAGGGCCGAAGCCCGGGCCAAGAATAAGTGAGGCAATTGAACTGATTGACCACAAGGATAACTAGAAACAAGGGCATGCAAGGTTCTAAGTAGTCAACCTACTCTTAGCCTAGAGCCACACCGACTACGGTGGGCGGATAGAGAGAAAGCGTCGAAGCCGTGTTGCGTTGAGGTGTGAAGAGACTCCACACAGAGCGACGGTGAGTGGACACCACAATGTGTCAAAGCTGTGATTCTGCTGAGGAACGGCCTGGCAGCAGGACTGTTGTCTTGTAATGTGGACCGAGGCACCGTAAGTTTCAGGCTGCCAAGCCTGAGACATTGGTGAGTTGACTGGCGGAGCAGACCGTTGACCCGCCCAACCCCTGACTGCTATTTGCAGGGATGATGTTGTCGACCGAGTGTTCCTGCGACCGGTAGTTGCACGGAAACAATCATTGAGAGTCCCGTTGAGGTTGTTGCACAGCAGAGGTGAACCTTCCGCTTCCATGAATTTCGGGTGTTCTCGGAAGATGAGGTTTTTGAGTACATCCAAGATAGGTGCATTTAGAGACTGCATTAAGGGTAGTGGAGAGAATTCTGACAGCCACCCTCACTACATCAATGCAGAAACAGGGAAACTTCTGAAGTTCAGAGGGGATGTTGACAGTTTTGTTGAGGTGAGACACCCTGAAGTTGAAGGTAGAGGAGGCAAGGGGGTGATGGTCCTGAGACATAGAGTCGGCTAGGAAACGGTGATTGCCATTGCACCGAGGAGATAGAAGTTTGATGAAGTGACAATGGAGTAGATGGTGTGGCAGCTGTGATCCGTAAGTTCTGGTTAGGGAAGTCATGGACTGCAATCCCATCTTTTCTTGAAAAGACATCTTGTGGTTCACCGGGGTTGTAGGTGAGGCTGACTGTGGGGAGACAAAGGAGGTTGTGACTTGTTGATGATAGAACCAAGTGGGTGAGGGTTGATGATACCTTATCTCCTGGTTTTATTTGTCGTTGTGATGGGGTGGTGGTTTTGTTGCTTGTGGAAAGGTGAAGGAGAGTAAAGAGGTGTGGGCAAGGGAGCAGGGTTGCCGCTGTGCCACAGATGATGTGGTTATGGAGCTGTTGCAGATGTGGAGATGGTTTTCATGTGAAGGTGTGAGCGAGTTGTGGGTCACCATGGGATGCTTTGATGTAGCTGGGCCTGGAGGTGTTGCTTCTGTGGGAGGAGTGGTAAAGATTGAAGGTTGTACTGATATTTTCACGAGACAGTTTGTGCATCGCCATGATGTAGCTTGTGGATGAGAGCGAGAAGAGAGAGCCGGATGGCGTATGGAGTTGAAGAGCTGGGTTTGGTGAGTGGGAAGAGGATTGATGCTGTTGTTGGATAGCTGATGCGTGTTGGTTGATGAGTTGATGGTGCTGGTGGATGAGAGTTGCTCTTGAGATGTACGCCCTGCGGCTTGAAAATTTCACAACGGATCGAGTATACGAGGTGGCAGAGTGGACAGTGAGGATTATCACGTCGTGAAGAGAGGAAAGGTAGATTCAGTTTTTTTTCTGGCTGTTGAAGGCTTTGATTTTTCTTGGTTGGATGCTGACCTGTGGAGGGGATAAGGATGGATAAGATGCAGTCAAGGGAACAGAGCAAGCTGTCATGTCACGAGGAGAAGGATGATGATAACGATGATGGCTGTGGGTGAAGTTGGTGATGTCCCTTCTGCTGCTGATGACCTTGCTACTGCCGAGGCCGTTTTGAAACATGAAGTGACAACACTGCTGTAGGAGTGAGATGATTTCTGCTGGGCTGATGTTGTTGTTTAAGGTTGTTTCTTTTGACAGAGGAGAAGAAGTGGACAAGGGGACAGTAAGGACTATCGCTTCATGGAGTGAAAACGTCTGCTGTTGGCGGTGATTCCTGCTGATGCGAAGATTGCTAGAGGGAACAGTGTTATCGAGGCTGCTGCTTGTCGTTGAAGGAGGAGGAGAAGTGGGCAAGCGGACAGCTCGTGCTGTTGCACCGCGAGGGAGGCAATGTCTTCTGAGAAGTTCATAGTTGCTGGTTTTGGCATGGGTCCTGCTGCTGCCGGAGCTGTCCATAGATATACGGAGTGAAGCCATGATTCGAAAGAGGTAAGTCAACTGCAGATTGAGGATGTGATGCTGGTGTTGCCGCTGCGGCTCCTGTTGTTTCTGCTGATGTGACATTCGGAGAATCAAGAGAAGATGTGGAGGAGAAAAATGAGCCAGGAACTTTTGCTCTGCTCAGATACCATGTCAAGAAACGAAGATCATCATGAGAGGCAGGAAATGAGATGGAGTGAACCTGAGGTACGATAGATGTGACTGGGCACCAGGGATGGCGGCGGTATTACCGATACCGCGGTATACCGCGGTTTTGTACCGCGGTATCTTGGTACCGCGGTACCGGTATTGTTTTTGCGGTACCGGTACGGTATCGTTACTCAGCATGAGGGGTACCCCTCTTCTGTAGCGCGGTACCGTACCGCGGTTTTGTACCGCGGTACTTTGGTACCACGGTACTCAATACCGCAGTTTGCCATCCCTGCTGGACACAGTCCAGGGGACGGGCGTGGCAAGATGTTAGACAAGAGTGATGAATCTTGGCGCAGTGCTATAGCATGGGTGCTGAGGGGATCGAGATGCACCAGGGCCATGAGGCCGAGAAGAACGGATGGTGGTACCGCAGCGCCAAGGTGCGGGCCAGCCGATTAGGTGAGCCGTAATGCCGAGGCGCAAGCAGACCTCCAAGACATGCCCCAACAACAAAGGGCAGGCATGCTGACGAAGACAACAAGAAGATTTGAGACAATGGAAACAACATGAGAACTGATGGAGTTGAGGGGTGTTAAAAAATTGCCCCTCCGCATGCCCAAGTGCGGCGCCGGGAGGCGCGGACGAGCCGCCAGAAAGTGAAAAATCCGCTCCGGCAAATCTGGGGACTCGACAATTACTCGGATACTCAAATGGATGATTGCCCCTTAAATTTGACACGTCGCTGAATCCGGTGGAAGTTGTTTCGCCGGAATCGGACAAGTATCGAGGGAGATATAGCCTTTCAAAGTTGGGGTGTGCGCAACGACTCTGGGAGCCGGCTGTGACTCGAAATCTGGTGGATAATCGACCGGATTGAGTAACAAAAATACCATCTGGAGAAATTGCTCCGGAAGGCCTGCCGAGGCGTCCGGTGGATAATCCACCTGATCAGGTGGATCATCCACCGGATCCAGTAGTACGGGTTGTTACTGGGGGACTTGGCCAAAAACATGGCTCGACGTCCGAAACTCAGTAGAACGTTTTGTTACTCGGGGACTTAGTCAAAATTCTGACTGCAGGTCTGCGGACAGGTTTTGAACCTCGTCACACCCCATCACCAAACTCGACCCAAAAGTGGGTAGGATGGGTGGAAATAGTGCAGGGGACCCCTACATCATGTGCAAGTGGACCTGCGTCTTGGGAAAGGCGCTTCGCACGTGAAGGAAGGCGCCACGGCGTGTGCGCGCCATGGAGGCGTTAGGCGTTTCTGTGGTGGGTGAGATCTGCGCTTCAACAAGCATAACTTGAGCTACGCTTGGTCGAATCGTGCACGGTTTAGTGCGTTGGAAAGCTCATGACTAACCCTATAAATGTTGGGATTATGTCTATGTTCAAAATATAACGCAAAGCACCGTTATTCCCTTCACAAACTGACTGTCTCTAAATTCCTGGTCACATAGCGTGAGGCGACCAGAAAGCTCACGCTCAGTCTCAGATTCGCCCAAAACAGTAGACGTGAACCACTAGAGACGATCAGACAAATATCGGGACCGCACCACGCGGATTCCATCCTAACAAAGGGTTATGGGTCCACGGGTCTGATAGCCTCCAAGGTTCACGTCTTCCGCAGCGCACAGGATCGTCATCCTGGACGTCGCCGTGAAGTTCTGAGAACCTGCCGGAGTAGCAGCAGCGCATATGGCGCAGAAGGAGACACATCCCATCCAGAAGTATGCGGGTGGCCCAGGCTTTGGGCTATGGAGGTGGCACTTCGAGTTGCACCTTACACATAAGGGGCTGTTTGAGGTCATGATGGGAACGGAAGTCCTCGACCAAGCGACGGCGACGGAAGTGCAGAAGGAGGCTTTCGTAAAGAAGAACACGGAGGTGCTCATGTTGTTGATGTCCGAAACGGCAGAGTCGCAGTGGGGCTACTTCCAGGGCTGCAAGCTCGCAGCCGAAGCTTGGCAAAAACTCTGCTCCATCCATCAATCCAAGTCGCTCGCGAACAAAATCTTCGCAATGAAGCGACTCCTCACGGTGAGAATCGAGGAGGGAAATGATGTCATCTCCACCATGCAGCAGATCGATTCGCTCGCCTTGCAATGCAATGACGTAGGGTGGAAGATCGACACGCAGCTGTAGGCAATGGCCCTCCTCATGGCCCTACCTGACAGTTGGGGCCCACTCATCACCGTCCTCGGAGGATGGGCGGAGAAAAAGCTCACCTATGGCACGGTCACAGAGTACATCCGCAACGAGGCGCAGCACCGGAGCTGCGGGGAGTCCTCGTCTTCCTCGTCGGCCCTCGTTACCAAAACGCGTGGTGGTGGAAACGAGGGCAAAGGAAGCGGCGGAAAGGGTGGCAACAAGAAGGGCGCCAAGAAAGGTGCGTGCCGCAACTGCGGCAAGGAGGGCCATTGGGCCCACGAGTGCCCGGAGGAGGCGAAGACCGGCGGGAAAAACAACAAGGACAGGTCGCTCCTCAATGGCAACAAGAATCACTTCCTCAAGAAGGCCAACAGGCGGTGCCTAGATTCCAGGGCCGAGGAGCACACCCAAGTCGAGAAGGTAGGGTTCGTCACCTACGAGAAGTCCTCAAAGTCGATGGTGGTCGCGAATGACAAAGTCGAGCCGGCGGCCGGCCAAGGCGACGTCGAGGTGGCAGTCGTGGTGGGCGGTAAGAAGGAGCTGTGCACAATCCGTGATGTGCATCATGTCCCCGGCTTGGCTGACATCCTGAGTGTCAGTCGCTTGACAGACAAGGGGTATGAGGTGCTCTTCCGCAGGAAAGGCGCAATAGTACGCATCGACGGCGACGGCGAGGTCGTGTTGGAGGCGAAGCGTGAGGGCGGTTTCTACATCGTGGAGACCAAGGTGGTCCCCACGGCATCGGACCCAGTAGACTTGGAGGAGCGCATCGTCAACATGGCCAAGGGAGGGAGCGCTGATCTGAAGCTCTGGCACCGATGGTTAGGACATTTGGCGCCCGCAACCGTAAAGGAGATGGCGAAGCGCGGCATGGTGCGCGGCCTCGTCATCGACGGTGCAGCAGACGCGATAGCAGATGCTGCAACGCACAAAAAGTGCGAGCCTTGCATTTTGGGCAAGGCACGGCGCAAGCCGTTCAATGAGAACGAGGCTCGCACGAAGGACCTGCTGGAGGTCGTGCACAGCGACGTGTGCGGACCGTTCAAAACGCCGTCAAACGACGGCTTGAGATATTTCATCACCTTTATTGACGACTGCAGCAGGAAGCTCTACGTGTACTTCATGAAGTGGAAAGGCGAGGTCTCGGACCGGCTGAAGGAGTACATCGCAGCTTTGGAGAGGCAGACTGGCCGGAAGGTCAGAGCACTACGTAGCGACAATGGCGGAGAGTACGTGGGCTACAGCGGGTGGATGAAGCAGCAGGGCATCAAGTGGGAACCCACTACGCCGTACTCGCCACAGTCCAACGGAGTGGCGGAGCGGGCGAACCAGACGCAGCTCAACATGGTGCGGACCATGCTTGTGGATGCGGGGTTGTCGCAAGGGTTCTCGGTGGAGGTTGTGCGTACAGCGAGCTACACCATCAACCTCACCCCAACAGCGGTGCTGAAGGGTCAGGGCGGCTGGAAGATGCCGCAGGAGGTTTGGAATGGGTGCAAGCCAAACGTGGTGCACCTGAAGGTGTTCGGGTGCAAGGCGCACGCGATGGTACAGGCGGCGCAGAAACACGACAGCAAGCTGGAACCGCGGGCGAAGCCGTGCTTTTTCCTCAACTACGAGAGCGTGCAAAAGGCGTACAGCCTCTGGGACCCGCGCACGCAAGAAATCATCCGCAGCCGTGACGTTGACCTCAACGAGCAGCAGAGCATCAGCAGCAGCAGCAGCGACATGAGCGGCGGGAACAATCCAAAGCAAGGGGAGTGGTTCCAGCTCCTTGACTACGAGGAGGAGCCGATGGACGCGGAGGTTGATGATGTGGCGTCGGAGCGCGGCGGTGCAGCAAGAGCATCAGCCGACGCGGAGGACTCTGACGACGATGCAGCTGGGCTGGAGATCCGGCGGAATGATCAGTCAAAGGAGGCACCGCGGGTGCCGAAGCGCGCACTCCCGGCGGAGTTCGCGTCGGGCGTCAGAGAAAAATACTCCGGACGCGCCGCCCGTCCGGTTGATGGTTCACCGGAGCGGGAGGGATACTCGGGGAGCCGTCCAGTCGATGATTCACCGGAGCGGGCTGAGTCGGAAGGATCGCAGCAGAGCGACGAGACGCCGCCAAGACTGTCGCGCCGTAGCGGGAGGCAACGGAGAGCGGGGAAGCGTTTCGACGCAGGCACCAGTCGATGGATCGGCATGACACGGTACATGCTGGCTGCATCAATGGAACCGACGACCGTGCAAGAGGCGCTTGCGTGGCCCGAGGGAAAGCAATGGGATGCCGCCATCTAGTCGGAGTTGGCGTCCATAGCTGGTTGACAAGCCAAAAGACGCCAAGGTCATCGGCTCCAAGTGGGTCTTCAAGACCAAGTTCACAAAGGATGGTGTGGTTGACAACTACAAGGCGCGGCTTGTGGCGAAGGGGTATGCACAGCGTAAGGGCGAGTACTACGATGAGACGTTCATCCCCGTCACCAAGTTCACAAGCATCCGGACGATCCTTGTGGTGGCAGCCGCGAAGGACATGGAGCTCCACCAAATGGACGTAAAGACGGCCTTCCTCAACGACATCATCGACAAAGAAATCTACATGGAGGTGCTGGAGGGGGTGGAGGCGCCGGAGGGCAAGGTGTGCAAGCTACGGAAGTCTTTGTATGGGCAAAAACAATCGTCCCAATGCTAGTACCAACAGATGGACAACTTCATGGCACAACTCGGCTTCAAGCGCTGTGAGGCGGATCACAGCGTGTACGTGCGACACAGCAAGAAGCTCCATCAGATTGTCGCACTCTACGTGGAAGATCTGATCCTGTGCTCCTCTGACCTGCCGAGCCTACAGCAACTGAAAGAGCAGCTGAGCAGCAGGTTCCAGATGTCGGACATGGGGGAGCTGGAGTTCTACCTTGGGGTGAGCATTACGCGGAACCGGAGGGCGCGCACGCTTGAGCTGGGGCAGGTCAAATACGTGGCCGAGGTGCTGAAGTGATACGGCATGGAGGACTACAAACCAGTGTGCAATCCTGTCTCCACGACCTATGAACTGAGTGCGGCAATGGCACCGCAAACAAAAGAAGAGCGGGAGGATATGGCAGGGGTGCCCTACCAATCGGCGGTGGGCAGTCTCATGTACGCCATGGTGGCGACTCGACCGGACCTGGCCTACGGGGTGGGCCAAGTGAGCAGGTATGTGGCCGATCTAGGGCCACTACACTGGCAGGCGGTCAAGCGCATCCTCCGCTACCTGCAGGCAACGCGGCACGTGCGTCTGAGGTTTGACGGCAAAGGGCGGGCGGACCCTTTGCGCCCGGTCTGCTACACCAATGCAGAATATGCTGGCGATGTAGACAAGCGGAAGTCCACATCCGGCTACGTGTTCTTCCTCGCTGGTGCAGCGGTCTCGTGGTGCACCAGGAAGCAAGACTGCGTCGCCATCTCCACAGTGGAAGTGGAGTACATCGCGCTGGCCGAGGAGGTCAAGGAGGCGGTGTGGCTCCGCAGGTTGTTGGGGGAGATGGGCGTGCCGCAGCAGGAGCCAACAGTGGTGTAAGAGGACAACACCGGCTCCAACTTGCTGACCAACAACCCGACGCAGACCAGGAGGACAAAGCGCATCGGCGTGCGTTACCACTATGCACGGGACATGGTCGAAAAGGGGCAGGTGGTGCTGCAGCACTGCAGCACACACAACATGCTTGCGGATTGCTTAACCAAAGCGCAACCCGCGGACCGGCATGCGATGAGCGTGGCCGGGCTTGGGATGACCAGCTATGATGGACTGGAGGGCGCAGCAGAAGATGAGTAAGAGCAAGCTGGAGCAGCGGGCATGGCAGGTGCAAGGGGAAGAATGTTGAAAAATTGCCCCTCCGCATGCCCAAGTGCGGCGCCGGGAGGCGCGGACGAGCCGCCAGAAAGTGAAAGCTCCGCTCCGGCGGATCTGGCGACTCGACAATTGCTCGGATCCCAAAATGGATGATTTCCCCTTAAATTTGACAAGTCTCTGAGTCCGGTGGAAGTTGTTTCACCGGAATCGGACAAGTATCGAGGGAGATTTGGCCTTCCAAAGTTGGGGTGTGCGCAGCGACTCTGGGAGCCGGCTGTGACTCGAAATCCGGTGGATAATCGACCGGATTGAGTAACAAAAATACCATCTGGAGAAATTGCTCCGCAAGGACTGCCGAGGCGTCCGGTGGATAATCCACCTGATCAGGTGGATCATCCACCGGATCCAGTAGTGCGGGTTGTTACTGGGGGACAGCCAAAAACATGGCTCGACGTCCGAAACTCAGTAGTACGTTTTGTTACTCGGGGACTTAGTCAAAATTCTGACTGCAGGTCTGCGGACAGGTTTTGAACCTCGTCACACCCCATCACCAAACTCGATCCAAAAGTGGGTAGGGTGCATGGAAAAAGTGCAAGGGACCCCTACACCATGTGAAAGTGGACCTGCGCCTTGGGAAAGGCGCTTCGCACGTGAAAGAAGGTGCCACGGCGTGTGCGCGCCATGGAGGCGTTAGGCGTTTCTGTGGTGGGTGAGACCTGCACTTCGGCAAGCATAACTTGAGCTACGCTTGGCCGAATCATGCACGGTTTGGTGCGTTGGAAAGCTCATGAATAGCCCTATAAATTTTGTGATCATTTCTATTTCAAAATAAACGCAAAACACCGTTATTCCCTTCGCAAACTGACTGTCTCTAAATTCGTGCTCGCATAGCGTGAGGCGACCAGAAAGCTCACGCTCAGTCTCAGATTCGCCCAAAACAGTAGACGTGAACCACTAGAGATGATCAGATAAACTTCGGGACCGCACCACGCGGATTCCATCCCGACAAGGGGTCGTAGCGATGAGGCACGGGCCGGACAATGAGAGAGGTCGCAACATCGTGACGCAGGCGGAAACGATGAATGCTGAAACTGGAGACAGGAAAGAGCCTGGGCCTTGCAAGAGGATGATGATTATCAGAAAATTGGATGTGATAAAAGATGATGCTGAGATATGGCAGCGAGCCATGTGGCACAGCGAGACAAGGGACAGGGCCGAAACCCGGGCCGAGTGGGGACAGGGCCAAAGCCCAGGCCAAGAAGTAGTGAGGCAACTCAACTGATTGACCACACAAAGGGTAACTAGGGGTGAGGCTGAGAATCATTGGAATTTGTCGTCAACGACGGATTCCAACAAAATAGGAGGTTCCCAATCACCTTCCTCCTCGCAATTGTTGAGATCCGTCGTTGAGTCATCGAAAGAATGAAAAGTTTGTCCCATTCTAAGAAAGCGCGCTAGTACGCTCGGTTGGAAGAGAAAAACGGACGTCGAACTCCTGGAAACTGGCGACCATGTCCTCCATGCTCTTCATCCTCGAGCAGGGTTGGGTACGTGTGCGAACTACGCTCTAGGGCGAGGCCGTCGATCGCGAACAAAAGTGGATGGTGAGTGCAACTCAACGAACGCCCAACAATCGCGGGTCGATGGTTGGTCGATCGTTGGCACTTGTTGGGCGTTCGATAAGAGCTCGTTGGGAGTTTGAATGCTGCTGCATGTGTTACGATGGAGATGAACATGCCACAATCCAGTCCATAACAACATGGTGGCGACCAAACTCCTGATCCGGCGGTTGCGACAATGGCACTCAACTGAGTTATATTCGAGAAGTGCCCCTGCCATACTGCCCGTGTGGCATGGAATCGGTATTCCCACAATCGTTAGGACTTGCCAACTACGAAGTATCAAAAACTGACAAAATTTAAGCCGAAAAGAGAAAAATGAGTGCATACACATGTGGATTTTGCCAACCGAATACGCGAACCCAACAATCCAGCCGCGGTCCAGCCAACGACGGACTCCGACGACTCCCAGCCTTACCCTACAAACAAGGCCATGCAAGGTTTTAAGTAGTCAACCTACTCTTACCCTAAAGCCACACCGACTACGGTGGGCGGAAAGAGAGTGACGGTGAGTGGACACCACAATGTGTCAAAGCTGTGATTCTGCTGAGGAACGGCCTGGCAGCAGGACTGTTGTCTTGTAATGTGGACCGAGGCACCATAAGTTTCAGGCTGCCAAGCCTGAGACGTCGCTGAGTTGACCGGCGGAGCAGACAGTTGACCCACGCAATCCCTGACCGCTAGTTGTCATGATGATGTCGTTCACCGGTTGTTTCTGCCACCGGTAGTTGAGCGGGAACAATCATTGAGAATCCTGTTGAGGTTATTGCACTGCGGATATGAATCTTTTGCTTCCATGAATTTTGTGTGTTCTCGGTTTATGGGGTGTATGAATACATCCAAGATAGGTGCATTTAATGACTGCATTGAGGGTAGTGGAGACATTTATGAAACACCTCTACTCGATATTGTGGCCTCGTGATAAGGTCACCTCTCTACTGCCACATCTTCCTCTAAAAGCGCCTTCTACATCTGCTCCACCTCCAGCTGCCGTATGAACTCTGATCTACCGCTACTACATCAACGTGATCTTCACCATGTTCTCAGCCTCTTCGCTGTATCATCCTCTTGAGCCACCCTCTCATGCCAAGTCCTCCGCCTCGGAGTACCTTCACTCTCTCCTTCAGTAGCCGACTCACCCCCCTCTTCTTCCTCAACAACCGCATCTGCTTCATCAGCTTCAACTGCCTCTTTTCCGCGGCCTCTTCATCATCATCATCAATCTTCTCTTCCTTAACGTCTTATCCTCCTTTGCTGCTCCCTCAACATTCTGATCATCTTCCTCCTCAGCTTTATCATCCTCTTCACCTTCAATCATCATCAATCAGTACACGTGGATCGTCCCTACATCTAGACTCTTCATCAATCAGTCATCCATCACCATCCATAATCTGCTTCTCTACTCAGCATCTGGATCCGTCTAGTCAAATCGAAAATCTCATGGTGCCCTGCGCCCATGCCGTCCCATCTTCAGCGCACGTGGTTCACCCCTGCGCCCAGTCATCAGCCTTAGCAGCAATCCTCCTCCACCATCATCAATCAGCAATATGTTTCTTTTGCATCTACTGCTAGTACAAGGACCTGCACGAGTCATCTGACAATCTCGCAGTGACCTGCACCCTAGCCGGCAGTAGATTTCTCAAAGTGCTTTGGCTCTTGCCTTCCCCTTGCCGCATCTCTACTCCTCTACTCGTTGTATGTATGTGGTTTGTCCCTACGTCCAGATTCATCATCATCATGACTCCTCTGCTATCATCTGCCTCTCTGCTTGGCAACAGGATTCGCCCGGTCAACCACCAGTCTTTGGTGACCTGCGCCCAAGCCATTCTTGCATCGTGCACGTAACTCTCCTCCACTTCCAGCAGTTTCATCTTCCTCCTCCTCAGCAGAAGCAGGAACTCCTTTAGCATCAAGGCATCGGAAACCACCCGTCTTTTTGCTGGTCGGTCTTTAGCTAACCAGTGGAACAAGCCGCCACTTCTCCGACACAAAAGGAACTCCCTGCTTTCTCCTCCTCTTCTCTATCCCTCCTTTCTTGCACCCGTCCTGTAGGTTCACTCTGGCATCCACATCTCTCACGCATCAACACCAGTATCTCTAGAGGAACCCAATCATCAAGAGGACTGTCAACACCACAGGCACCGGACACTATCCGTCTCCCTGCTCGTCGGGCTTTAACTAAATATTTGAACAAGCCATTTTAGCCATGGACCTGGCCTCTTGAGAATCACCCTGCTTCCCCAACTTTCTCTCTGGATTTAGAGAATCAGCTGTGGTAGAGGTTTCTCCTGACGTGACATTATGGCAACTTCCTCCATCCCTGCATTCCCAGTATCCTCGCACCATCACCATCACGACTACCATTACCATCACCATCATCTTCATCTTCTAAGAGACCATAATTTGGAGAATGAGCTCTCCACGATATCCCCTTGGAAAATCTTCTTTATCAAGGATCCTACCTCATGACTCCTTGATGATTCAACGGTTTCTTTTGGCACTCCTAACACTTGAACAGAAAATGATTAACAACGCAATTCATGTCCATCTCAGTGCCAAAAAATCAATAAATGAAATGTACGTCATTGCCTATTTCATAATGAGAAAGACAATAACTGAGCTTGTTGCTCATCTTCCAGAGTTCCTACGGAACGTCCCCCGGCTGCACGGGAAAAGAGATGGTTCTACAAACTGCAAACAATAGAAAATTCAACTCAAACTGAATCTGGGAAGACTTCAACTCTCACAGTTCAATCTCTACTAGGTCCTCGGTCCTCGGTCTCCTCAACTCAATATCCTTTCTTCATACAGACTGGGTAGAAGCTCTTCTCAAGGAGGCTCTCATCCTCACTACGCATCACTCACTTCACCCGATCATCCGACAACCACACAAAGGACTATCAGAGGCCTGGCAATCCCTGTATCTTGCATTTGTATCCCATTCTCTTTGGTGTTGAATTTAAATGGGCTGTTGGAATATGGAAGTCAACACTGACCTAATATCTTGGATAACCTGAGCTCTTAACAAGGTCCAGGTCCCGCACGGAACCACCTCGCCAACGGATTGATGGTCACGACCGAAATTCCAGAGGCGAGCCGCTCCTCAATAACTGCAACCATGTCGTAACGTGTCCGGCTAGCAAAAAGAAGCCGTTGTATCGCGCTTTTGTCTTGTTCTGTTGTAAATTACCGAGGATGTTCATTCCCTCAAGTTAGCCCAAAATATTCTTTTCATCCTGTTCGCCTTTCGTTCTGCGGTCCTCGCCACTGTTGATTCTCCAACGCCCAAGTCTTTGCCGGGTTACCACTGCTCGTCATCAGATGCACTTGCTCTTCAAGATGGTGGAGGTGCTTGGAAGACTTGTGCAAAAGTGTTGCTTGGGAGTAAACTAGTCGGTTGCTCCTCCAGTACCGCTCTGCTCTAATACCAAGTGTTATGCCGGGTGGAACGTGGATGGTACACAGGTAGAAGGTGATGACTTTAGAAAGTGTGACACTTGAGTACTTGGAAATTAAGAGCAGTTGTACTTCAATGACAAGTGTTGAAATTGTCGAGCACAAATATACAAGATCAAAAACAGGAAGGAAGCATACTTGGAGTCTTAGATG
Source organism: Penium margaritaceum (assembly GCA_023375785.1). Taxonomy (NCBI): domain Eukaryota; kingdom Viridiplantae; phylum Streptophyta; class Zygnematophyceae; order Desmidiales; family Peniaceae; genus Penium; species Penium margaritaceum. Next base: position 43,295 of record SZWC01011542.1, on the reverse strand, counting down.
CTCAAGTTGAGCGATGTGTGCGATGTGTGCGATGTTGCATCGTGAGAGCTATTTGAAGAAATGCCGCCAAGTAATCAGGGGGTTATGAGAATATTAAGACGTGCCTTTACAAAAGTCTAGCACCATCGAGAAGTCAACCGAACAGTTTCAAAAGATCAATACGATTTGTGATAGTTCTGTGGACACTTCTAGAAAGAGATCAAACCTGTCAGAACCTTCTGGACCAGAACACTGGAGGTCGGGGCAGTTAGCCAAAATGCCCACAAACAATTGGCTTTTATATTTCGAGGTCGACGCGTGGTGGGCCATGGATGTAAGGACAGAAACGTCCAGGTGTGGAGTTAAGGGACTCGTGTTCGTCATGGACGTAACGTGACACAAGTTCCCAAGACCCCACGTATTCCTCTTTCTTGTTTCTGTACTTGTACTTATGCTCTCAACAGTTCCGACTCTTGCTTTTAAAGTACACTTGTTTTCAGATTCAAAATAACTCAAGTATCCTATTTCCCCAAAGCATGTTAAGCACTGCAACTTGTACCCGTTCACCATATATGTTTCACTCGGAACACCAGCAACTTTACATGCCTCACACTTGTCAAGCGCCTATGATCACGACCATGCATTATTTGTTCTCCGGAAGTTTTATATGTTCACTTAGTTTTTTCCAAACTTATCATTGAAGTACAATTACTGCTAGGTATCAATGACACAAGAGTCCCTTTTTTAAATCTGTAATCCTGCCACTACCGCTTACATTTGTGCCCATGTAACTGTTACGTCACACATGTACACGAGTTTCTCAACTCCACAAGTGGACATTTCTGTCATTACAATTGTGGCCCACCACGCGTCAACCTCAGGATCTTTACTATGTTCAACCGAGGAAATGTTGACCACCTCCCCCAACCTCTAGTGTTCCGTTCCCCAAGATTCTGACACATTCAAAAACTTTCTAGAAAGGTCGATAGAAGTAAGGTAAACAACATCAATGTTTCAATTGTGTTTGGTCAAAATCTCAATAAAGCTAGACTTTTGTAAAGCTACGCCTCAACATTCTTTGAAACCTCCCGACTTCTCAGCAGATTTTCTTGAAGTGACCATTCACAACGTGTCGCTCAACTCGAGTTCCCAAGACCCAACGTATGCCTCGGTGTGATTCTCCCTACTGTATGTATGCACTCGACATGTCCAAAACTTGTCATTGAAGTAAACTTACTGCTTAATACAAGTTATCCTATTGTCCCAATTCATCCAATCGTTTTCTGCTCCATACCTCATCCTTGTGAATCATCCACATTCTGCTCGGTATAACACTTGGTATCAGAGTGTAATGATGTTTGAGGGACAGACGGCACAGTAACTACAAGATGACAACCTCGCACAAGTCTTCAACGTATCTTTACCATCCAAAAGATCACAGAATTTCGCAAAAACAACAGTAAACGGACTAAGCGTGCCCAGTGACGAGCAACAGTAACTGGAAAAGACTCCAGTGATATAGGATCAGAAGCCTGCAATCAATAACGCTCTCTAGGCGAACGAGGCAGCAGCAACAACCTTCACAGAGAATGGTGCAACACCAAGAATCCCAACGACTCAAAGAACCCTTCGAGGGATCCAGTGACGGACCCCTCGGACTTGAAGAACCCTTCGCCTCCGCCGCTGCCCTCCGGGTTGAAACTTTGGCATGATGGGAGGCACCAGACAAAAAGCTCGCATTCATGAAGACCTCTACCAGAAGTTGTTGGTACTTGAGAGCCTAAACACACATCTGCTCCAACAACTCAATGCACCAAAGGAGGTGCTTTAAAATGCATGCAGGAAGCAACTCCAAGAGAAATATTCAACTCTCGAGCAAGCTCCAAATTTGACTGGTACTTCTTGAGCCATTCGATCCTGTAAGTTTCAAATGACCGACGGTTCGGATGTGGCTGATGAGTTTGGAAGTGTATTTCACCACTACGGGGGTCAACAATGAGCAAATGAAAACTGACCTTGTGGGCTCGCTTTTGTGTGGCACGTCTTTGAGTTGGTGATTTGAACTAAAGACCATCCAACAGTAGCAGGAGACCAATGAAGTTGGATCAATGGATCACATGAACGATCTCACATCGTCGACCACAGGCATTCTACCTCTGGAGCAGACGAATCTGATGTGGCATGACTCGCTGGACGGACTTTCCGTGAGCCATGGTTTATCATAGACTCCTTCTAGAAATAGGGAGAGTGGATACCTATGTTGACTCGGGGTCCCGGGGTGACCCCATCACCGCGGCCGCGGAACAGCGGTCCACAGGGATGCCCCCGCGATGTGGGGTGACCGAACGTTTTCACGCCCGGCGGTCTGCCGAGCGGTAGGCTGACCTGTCACATGCAGCAATCACCGTGGTCGGCACCGGCCACCTCGGGACCAAAAAAGGACATGCGGAGAGTTCGAATCTCGAGGCCGAATATCCAAGGTTGCATACTCACCATGCTCGCCCAGACACCATACACGTAATGCATGTGGTACCATGCTGGCATGCAGGTTGAGGACATGTTCTTTAACCAATGATGGTGCACCTTATCTATGTGTGGCGGATTTTGTGTACACAGGTGGACTTTAACTGTTGTAGGTGACGTGGACAATAACATATGAAGGAAAATTTAAGCAGTATAATTTCATAATTCTATGAACATTTTGAAAATCAAACATTGTGCATGAACTTCATATTTTTACGTAATTTCATGTAATCTAAATCTGCCTTCGCAGAAAGTGATTTTGACAAGTCATGAGTATTTTATTGCACATTTGTGGGGGTTTGCGAACATAATTTTGCATTTCTGATGCTGTTTTGAAACTTCGTTCGTGCAACCCTCTCTCACTGAGAGCACGCTGGAACATCGACTCAACGTACACACCAGACTCAACATTGTCAAGTCCGGTATGAACGTACACCAGAAAGCCGGTTGTGGTCTTTCCGGTGTCCACTGTCTGGGCTCGTTTCGATGACTCTTTGAGCTGAGGGTATTTGTGCCATCCTGCACAACTGGCATTCGAGCAACGGGACGATGGGATCTTGCTCGTCGGTTTCGAACACTTAGGCAGATTCTCAACAAAGTGTGACACACGGTGTTGAGCTAGGTTTTTCCATGCCTCCAAGGAAGGCATCCACAAAGTCTTCCTCAGGCAAGGGCTCCTCGTCCTTGCCTACTTCGGCGTCTGCAGCTTTGTCGGTGCGCCTGTTTCAGCCAGAGTTTTCCCCTCCATCAGGCCGCCTCCATGGTGACGCACTTACACTTGCCCTCTCTTGTCACTGTTTTCCAGTCCCAATGGCATCAAAGAAGCCAGGATTCCATTGTGGCAGCTGTGGTGTCACCCAGAGCGGCACCTGTGACCGCATCCCATGGCACTTTGGCGTGCCCAATGGAAACATCTCGTGCTGCACCTTGCCGCCGCCAATTTCTCAAGAAGTGTTTGGCCTTGAGAGAGTTCCCCATCCTCCTGCTGGCTGGAAGCTATCTTGTCCTCAGCTCTACAATGGCCTAGATGGCTCGTGGGGCACGAGGGACAAACCAGTCTCGTGGCATGCCCTCTTTGAATCAAGGGCCCGAGAGGAAGCACTACCAAAAGACAGTTTGCCGACCGCAGATGTTGGAGACCCAGATGCCCCAGAGTTTGCCTTAGCAGGTCCTTCGCTCGTCTCGCAACAGCAGCAGCAGCAGCATGAGGTACTGTTACGAGCAGCAGATTTGCAGCAGCAGATTGAGCAGTCGCGGCAGATGCTGCAGCAGCCTGTGAGACTTGCAGACGTGAACAGGATGCCTGGGATGGTGCAGACATCTGTGTGGCCCAATTGCAATGCTGCTGCCAACTCTTCCTGCCAGATGTCCATTGTCAAGCTAATGGAAAGCGCTGGCCTGCCTATAAGCTTCTGCAGGGAGCCGGTTTGGTACGAGGTGTTGCGCTGGGCTCGGGCTACAAACACCTCATTCTGCCTTCCCACGCGTGGCATTGTGGTGAAGGACATTCTGGCACGGCTTGATGCTAAGCTGGAGGCTGAAAATGCCTTTGTCAAGCAAGGCTGGAGCATTTACGGTGCCACGGTTGCCGTGGATGAGTGGGCCGATCAGCAGGAGCGCCCGATCTACAATGCAATGGCGGTCAATGCCAAAGGTTCCTGCCACGTCTTCTCCAAAGATGCCAGTGGTTGTGTGAAGAATGCGGACCACATGGCATCCATGATAGAAGTGGCCATTGAGGAATTTGGGTTCCGTAACATGTTCAGCGTTGTTTGTGACAACACCTCAGTGAAAAAATGTGTCTTCGAGGACCTCAAGGCGTAATACCCCACCGTGCTGTGGCATGGCTGTTGTGCCCATAATGTTGACCTTTTCCTGAAGGACATTGGAAAAACAGAGTGAGAAGTAGCGGTCTTGTCGCGTGCTCAGAAGGTGGTTACGTTCTTTTGCAACAATGACATGCCCCGCACGTGGTTGAAGCAGCAGTCAAGGGGGCAGGTGTTGATTCCAAGGTGTGACACCAGGTTTGCATCGGCCCATGCCATGTTGCAGCGCCTTTTGTAAATGCGTCCAGTTCTGCTGAAGCTTGTTAACCATGGGTGCTGGAAATGAATGGGGAGCCAGAGGGATGGTCTGTACAAGCAACGGAAGAAGGTGGTGCGTGGCCTCATCCGCCGCCGTGTCTTTTGGCTCTAGGTCTGCCAGCTGAGGGACCTCATGTCCCTGCTGGTGTCGGTACTGCGTCTGGCCGATGCGCCTGGCGGGCAGGCAGGTGAAATATACGAAAGCCTGCTGGATTGCATGACAGAGTTGAAGGGGCTGGCAACAAGCCGCGGCAGGAAGCCCGCCAAGGTGGGAACAAACCAGGCAAAGCATGCCATGCATCAGCTTCACACCCGTTGGACGAACGATATGAACTGCCCTCTATATGTCGCTACACGCAGCGTGCATCCCATGTACTTTGGCAACGACCTGGGGGGTGATGTGGAGAATGGTACAGCACTGGGCTAGTGTGGTGGAGGCACAGGTACCAGAAAAGAGACGTGACGACTTGCAGAAGGAGCTGGAAGCATTCCAGCTTGGACGCGTGAAAGTGGATGTGATCCCGCTGACCACCAAGGGGGGCCGGGGGCACTAAAGCCGTATGAGCCGTATGGGTCTCATTGCACCTCGCTCACTTGCCCACACTGCGTGAGTTTGCTATCCGCTGGCTCTCACAACCGTGCTCGTCATTTGAGTGCGAGCGTGTGTTTTCAATGCACCAACTCATCCAAACATCATGTCGTAGCCGCCTGCATGTCTCCACCCTCGAGATGCTTGTGCGCTGCAATGTGCGCCTGCGCCGGCAGTTCAAGACAGGAAGGGGACGGTGCAAGCCAGAAAACTGGCTGGAATCGGACCAGTCGGACAGTGAAGACGATGGCGACATGTTCCCAGATGTGGTGGAAGAGGAACCTGAGGACAAGGTGCAGGAAAGCTCGGAGGAGATGGAAGAGGAGGATGAAGTGGTCGTAGAGGGTGAGGAGGAGGAAGACAATGAGGAGAATGTGGCTGCCCAGCAGCAGCAGCATATAAAGCTGCGCGAGGCTATGGGGGAAGACCCCCATCATTTTCCAAGGCCATACGTACATGAAAGGAGGTAGAGGACCTCACTGAGCAGGTTGGGAGTGGCGGGAACTGCAGCAGTGGAGGTGCATCCTTGGTACGAGCAAGTGAAAGTGCAGGCAAGGAGAACGGGGCTGGAGAGGGGATGGAGGAAGAGGGCAGGGATGAGGAAGAAGAGGATGAGGGGGCTGGAGATGGAGGGGAGGATGGGAATGATGGGAGAGGGAGAGGTAACTGAGGATGGTGGAGCAAAAGGGGGAAATGGAGAGGACGGTGAGGCCGAAGTTGGCCTGGAGGATGGAGGAGCAGCAGACAATGAGGGTGAAGAGGACGGAGAAGGGGAAGAAGCTGGTAGTGGTGGAGGGGAGGATGGGGGGAATAAGGGGCCAAGGGCTGCAGTGACCAATGCCACGGCAACAAAAAAGGATGGTAGTGTAGCAGTCATCAAGGGTGGAGGTGCAGTAGGCGCCAAGGGTAAAGGTGTAGCAGGCTCCAAGGGTGGAGGTAGCAGGCGCAAAGGGTGGAGGTGCAGCAGGTGCCAAGGGTGGAAATGCAGCAGGCACTAAGGGTGGAGGAGTAGCAGGCTCCAAGGGTGGCAAACAGCGCAGCAGCAACCAGGGCTGGAGGTGCAGCAGGAAGCAGCAAGTCAGCGGCTGTATCTAACACATATGCGAGAGGAGCCCCTCGTACAGCAACAGGCAAAAAGGGTGGACTTGGTGCAGGCAGCAAGGCTGGTGTTGGTGTTGCAGGTGCACGCAAGACAAGGAGGGCAGCAGGCAGCGATGCACAGGGTGATGCAGCCAAGAAACATCTGAAGGTTGCTGCAGGACATTAGGGCCAGTTGTGTCAGACTTTTGAGCATCGGTGGAAGTGGTCACGCGTGATCTTCGGAGTGGATCGGCTTTGCAAGACAAGTGTTTCAGTGATATTGGCAGTCATAAGTTGCAGATCTGAGCGATGCGAATCAGGAAGGTGGAGTAATTGATTGCAGAAGAAGAAATGGATGAGAGGTGATTGCAAGAAAATGATTGATGAAAAATGATGGAAGCAAGAGAGTACACTGATCTAGGCTACCTCATGTAGTGTCCTACGGCTCGCTAGTACCCCTGCAAGTTGGATGCGCTAGTTCCTAGAATATGAGCGACGTGTAGTGAAGGTTTCGCTATAGCGCAGTTGTCACGTCTCTCCAAGAGTTTGGGTCGTGGTCTTTTTCGGCGCATGGATCTCGCTTGTACGTGTCTGTTGAGGTTCGTGCGGCCCTTTCATTTTGTGTGCTCGGATGTGCTCCAGTCTTCTCGCTGGTTTCTCTTCTTTATTTGCGACACCCCCCGTGAAGGGATACCAGCACGAAAAAGCTTCAGGTGTCTCTGGTCCTGAGACCTAGAAGATATACTAGCGTTGCATGTTGAGCTTGATCCAGGGCTTTGGTGAAGATGTCTGCCCTGTTTGCTTTTGAGGCCACGTGCTGAACCAGAAGTTCTTTTGCCTGTACCTTCTCACGGATGAAAAAGCAGTGCAGTTCAATGTGCTTGGTCTGCCCGTGGAAGAACGGGTTTTCAGTGTGAGAAATAGTGCTTCGATTGTCGCACCACGGAACTGGGAGAGGTTGTGGGTATCCAAGGTCCTGCAGCAGGTTCTTCAACCAGAGTGCTTCTTGAGCGGCCATGGTGCCTGCATACAGTTCTGCCTCACAGGATGAAAGTAAGACGGAGGATGACCTGGTTGACCGCCAGCTGATCATTCCGGAGCCAAGGTGAAAACCATAGCCTTGTGACGATCTTCGAGTTGCCTGGTCATCGGCCCAGGAGGAATCACTATATCCTTCCAGAGTGATTGATTGCATTCCTCCAAGCTCGAGGATTCTCCCAAATACTGCAGTACTCGCTTTGCTGTCTTCCAGTGTTGGTTGCTTTGGTTTCCATCACCCACGTACTGTGAAAGTACACTGAGAGGAAAAGCAAGGTCGGGACGTGTGCAGACCATTGCATACATCAGGGATCCCACCAGCTTGGGGTAGGGTTCTGCTGAAGGAAATGAGATTGTGTATGCTGGTGATGTGAGTTTGTGATCCACTGTCAGAGGGGTTGGTGCCCCATTGCTGTTTTCAAGCCCGAAGTGCTTCAATAGTGAAGCAATGTCAAACTCTTGGGAGAGAGAGATGAGGCACTTCTGGCGATCTCACTTGATATCAATCCCCAGGTAGTGGGTTAGCTCTCCAAGGTCCTTCATGGTAAAATGACCTAGAAGTGATGTCTTCAATTCCTGGAGAGCTGTGGGATGGTTTGAGGCAAGAGCCAGGTCATCCACGTAGGCCAGAATGTAGGTCCGCTCATCTGGCCGTGAGCGGAGGAATAAACTGGAATCAGCAGTGGAGACTGTGAAACCCAGGTCAAGGAGAGTTGCTCATAATTTGGCATGCCACTCTCGAGGAGACTGTTTGAGTCCGTAGATTGGGCGGTGCGATTTCCAGACAGTGTTGGACTGGTCTGGAGTGTATCCTTCAGGGCATGCCAGGTAAATGGTTTCATACATATCTCCTTAAAGAAAGGCTGTAGACACATTCATGGCATGGAGTTTCATGTCTTCTGTGGCTGTAATGTGCAGCAGGGCTCTCAGGGTGGTTAGTTTGGCTGTAGGGGAGAAGGTGTTGAAGAAGCCAATGCCGTACCACTGTGATAACCCTTTTGCAACATAGCGAGCTTTGAATTCTGTGGGCTTCCCCAGATGGGTCTTGACGCGGAAGACCCACTTCCCTGCGAGCACATTGGCGTGTAGTGGACGAGGAACATCAGTGTAGGTGGAGGTGGCTTTAAATGAGGCCAGTTCTCTGGCAATGGTGGCACGCCATTGTTCTGCTTGCGGCCCATTCACAGCTTCATCATATGTGCTGGGAGTGGCGATGGGAGAAGTGTGGATGGTGGTACTGAGAAGGGGAATGCGTGAGTAGCGCCGATATTGAGGGTTCATGGGAGGAGTTGGGCGTCGAAGGGAGTTGACTCCATCTCCGGTTGCAATCCAAGAGGGAAGGAAGGAGGTGCGAAGAAGCTCAACATGGCGACCATCCTGGATGTTCAGGTCTCCATCTGTATCTGTGAATGTGGCAGTGGAGGCGGCTGTTTTGTTTCTGGTTGTTCGCCGAAGCACTGGTTTTACTGTTGGCAGAATTCTTTGTGCTGGTACTCCTGAAGCTTCTGCTGCTTCTGTGTCTGCTGCATGTGGTGTTGGGGCTGATTCTGCTGCTGCGAGAAGGGGTACTGCTGCTGAAGGGAGTGGACGGCTGAGTGTCGGTAGGTGTTCAGATATGGTTTCATAGTCTGGATCAGGGGTGAGAGGTGGTAGTGTATTTGGTTGCGGTTGAATGGGAGTGTGTGCGGGAGAGAGTGTCGGTGGGGTTGATGCCGCTGGTGGAGTTACTGCTGTTGAAAAAATGGTGGAGGAGAGAAGGATGGCAGTGAAGGTGCTGTAGGTTGTTCTGGAAATAGTGTCCAGGTGAGTGGAGTAGTTTACATTGGTGAGGACTGGCGGAAGAACGGGGCAATCTCATCGAAGTGAACATCAGTGCTGCAGGTCTCGCGATTGAGCTCAGGTTTGTAGAACAGAGGGCCAGAGTTGAGAGCGAAGCCGAAAAACATTCATCGCGTGGCCCGTGGGCCTACTTTGGAGAGATGAGTAGTAATTCTATCAGCTTTGTTGATCAGAACGTAGGCTGTGGAACTCCATACTCGAAGTTTAGAAACGTCAGGCTTGCATCCCAGCCAAAGTTCAGCTGGGGTGACATCAAGCAGATGCTTGGTTGGGTAGTAGTTGTGTACTCTGGTGGCATAACAGAGCGCGTAGGTCTAGAAGGTTTCTAGTGCCCCTGCATGCACAAGGAGAGTGCGAGTGAGCACAACCAGAATCTCGTTGCGCCTTTCAGCCACTCCATTTTGCTTTGGTGCTTCTGGTACACTCATTTCATGCCCAATGTTGCGTTCTGACAGGAACTCAGGAAGTTGGTGCGAGAGAAATTCGCCACCTCTGTGTGTCCAGACCTTTCCAGTAGACCGGTTGAGGCGGTTCATCTGATACTTGGACCACTTGATGAAGGCAGGTTTGGCATCAGCCTTGGACTTGAGAGGAATGGTTGCACCGAAGCGGGAATGGTCATCTACAATGGTGAGAAAGTACTTGTATCCTTGAAGGGAGGTGGGACGAATGGATCCCAGGAGGTCCATGTGAAGGATGTCAACAGGTTTGGCTGCACGTGCGACTCGAGGAGGATGGGGAGATGCTTTCAGCTTTCCAAGGCTGCAAGCGGTACAAGGTGTTCCTGCAAGCTGGGTTAGAGGAGAGAGGGATGGTAGTCCTTTCACCATGTTCTTGGCTTGGAGGCGAAGAAGGGCATTGAAGTTTGGATGTCCAAGGCGGTGATGGTGCAGAAGAAGGGGATGAGAGAGACTCCGACAGTCATAGTTTGAAGGTTGTTCTTGTGCTTTAATGGCAAAGATGGCAGTTTTTCATGGAATCTGCAGCCTGTAGAGGTTGTTGTGGACAGTGAAGGTTGCCAGTGGTTTGTTGTCACACGTTGCCAGCTGGGATTCAGATCCGTAAGCAGGGAAGAAGATGTTTACTCCCTCTTTCCGGAGTTGATGGATGGAGAGTAGATTGTGTCGAAGGTCCGGAGTGTGATAACCCCAAATCTGTCCAGTTGGGGAGGCTCGAGATGCGACACTTGCAGAGTAGCAGCACAGTGAGGTCATACCCTTGGTTGCACCAGTGATGCTTGCTGGTGTTACCAGCGGTGTCGTTATGTCGGCATCTTTCACTGCATGGATCGTACACCCGGAATCCAGGACTTGCTCGATATAGAGGGACTTCAGTGTTGCGAGGAGTGTCAGTGGAGGCGGTTCGCCATCTTGAACAGAGACTTGAGCGACATCAAAAAGGGAGGGCGCAGTTGCGGAGTCAGAGGGCGCATTGTCTTCTTCTGTAGAGGCACGTGAATGAAGGAGATACACGGTGGCACAGATTGTCACAGCTGCGAAGATGAGTATTGAACTCATGGTGGCAGATTACCAGGGCTGGGAACCTACTGCTCTGATACTATGTCGGACTTTTGAGCGTCGGTGGAAGTGGTCACGAGTGATCTTTGGAGCGGATCGGCTTTGCACGACAAGTGTTTCAGCGACATTGGCAGTCACAGGTTGCAAGTCTGAGCGATGCGAATCAGGTAGGCGGAGTAATTGATTGCGGAAGATGAGATGGCTGAGAGGTAATTGCATGTAAATAGTTGATTCATGAAAAATGATGGAAGCAAGTGAGTACACTGATCTAGGCTACCTAATGTAGTGTCCTACGGCTCGCTAGTACCCCTACGAGTTGAAAAGGCTAGTTCGTAGAATATGAGCAACGTGAAGCAAAGGTTTCACTATAGCACAATTGTCGCGTCTCTCCGAGAGTTTGGATCGTGGTCTTTGTCGGCGCACGGATCTCACTTGTATGTGTCCGTTGAGGTTTACGCAACCCTTTTACTTTGTGTGCTTGGATGTGCTCCGGTCTTCTTGCTGGTTTCTCTTCTTTGTTTCGGACAAGTTGTAGACCCCGTGCACCATGTTGTACCAACTGTGGTGTTCGTGTGTATGTGTATGTGTATGTGTGTGTGTGTGTGTGTGTGTGTGTGTGTG
>SZWC01011542.1:7992-31866 GCA_023375785.1 Penium margaritaceum | reverse complement strand
GTGTGTGTGTGTGTGTGTGTGTGTGTGTGTGTATGTGTGTGTGTGTGTGTGTGTGTGTGTGTGTGTGTGTGTGTGTGTTTGTGTGTGTATTTGTGTTTGCCTTGAACAATGCATCACTTCCAAGATGGTGAAATGTTGTTTACCTTATCTTCTGCTGTCAATATTTGTGGCTGTCCATATTCCTTGCTGTCGCTATTTGATCAATATGACATGATTAGGCAAGATAGTGACATAATTTGGCAAGACAGTGATTCAGAACAAAAACTGCATGAGGCCCAATTCACATTAAGGGCTTGAAACATAGATTAGATAGTGTACCCACAAAGTTTATCATGCTGCTAACCAAAACAGTGTCATAGTTGATGGAAATGCGGGTGCCAGAAAGTGACAAAACAGGTTGTTTGATAAAAATCATATGGCATGACAGTAGCAAAGATAATATTTCAAAGGTTCCAATGCACTTTATGGAACTCAATTTGGAGTCTGTTTGAGTGGGATATGGATTTCCAAAGCTTGGAAATCATGGGTCGGGTTCAAGTTACGATCAGAGCACATTCAGCGCACTTGGCGGTCATGATTATTGACCAGGACGGCTGAGAGCGGGCTTCAAGAAGCAAAGACGGCTGAAGGACTTCCAGGAGACTTCAAAGAAGGACCAGTCCATGATTATTGGCCGTGCAGGTCATGGGAGACATAATTCTCATGTACGATAGTGTGACTGCCTCTCATACCACCAGGCTAGGAGTGTGCTAGAGGGTCAACTTTGACAGAGTGGATCTCAGTGCTCCCATGGCCAAATGAGGCATATAAGGGCTGGTTAGAAAGCTGTGATTATGCAACTTCTCACTCAATTATTCATTCAGAGATTCTCATTCCCTACAAACCTACATTTGCTTCCGTATTTTCTATCTGTGCAACATATAACTCCCTCTCACAAACAGTTGGTCCTGCCTAGGCGGCTCTTAGTGAGTCTGATCATCTCGTTGAGGGCTGTCCCAGTTTCTATCAGTTATATCAGAGCTAAAAAAAGGCTCTGCCTCATTCTTGAGGCATTCCTTGTACCCTTGTTGTGTGAGAGAGACGTTTTTGGACTGGACGTTGCACTACCATGGCGATGTCCGCTTCTGTGGTGGTCGACGTCAACATCGCCAAGTTCGAAAGTAAGAACTTCTTCAACTGGAGCAACAACATGAAGATGGCACTGATGGAGAAGAGACTCTAGAGCCATGTGAGTGAGGAGGAGCCAAATGAGTCCTCTCTCTCACCTGGTGAGGCCCGTACCTACCGCGAGAAGCGTGACCACGCCCTCGCCACCATCTACCTCTACCTCGCCGAACGGCAGCAACTCCTCGTCCGTGACATCCTCACGCCAAAGGAGGTTTGGAAAACTCTTGATTCCACTTATTCTTCTAATTCAATCATCATGAACATGCAATTGTGTCGTTTCTTTCACACTGTGAAGATGGATGAGTCCAGATCCATGATTAACTACATCAACATAGTGAAGTCTCTTTCGAACCAGCTTGCTGCAATTGAGGACTCTGTCAAGGAGCGTGTGCTCATGCTAATCATCCTCTATGGCCTTCCTAGCGGCTACACTCCTCTTATTGTTGCCCTGGACCAGCGTTGCGACAAGCTCTTCCTCAACGACGTGGAGGTGAGCCTGTTGTTTGAGGAGGAGCGGAGCAAGGGAGAGGAGGGCGGGATCGGACTCATTACTAACTCTGGTCATGGGGGTGGTGCTGCACCAACCAGGTGCAATGGTGGAGGAGGGAAGGAGAAGGGGAACTGCCACTACTGCAAGAAGCTGGGCCATTGGGTGCTCGAATGCTAGAAGAAGAAGGCGGACCTTGCGGCTGCAGTGGGATGAGGAAAGCAGTTTGACGCTTCCGTAAATGCAGCAGATTGGGAGAGTATATTTGTGACCACCATCCGGGTCCTGCACGTCTCCGACAACACCGCCTTGTTCTGGATCATTGACTCGGGAGCCATGCGGCACATGACGTGTCACCGAGAGTGGTTTGGTGTCTACGCCACCATTGAGCCTCGTCCGGTGTTCATGGGAGACAATCATGTGCAAATGGCGGTTGGGGAGGGTGACATTGTATTTTTTGCTTTCGTTGAGGGTAAGCACATGGAACGTCGTGTGAAGGGGGTGCTCCATGTTCCGGGGCTGGCAGCTAACCTCCTTTCAATCTGATCCCTCATCTCCAAAGGCATGCAGGTTCACTTCTCTGCAAGTGCAGGGCGTGTGCTTGCAAAAGCGGACAAGGAGGGCGGTCTTTACCATCTCTATGTGGCGTCGGAGAAGGAAGTTGACTCAGCGTTGGTGGCGAGAGAAATCACGACATCGGCCTGTGGCACCGCTGGCCTGGTCACCTCAGCTTTGGCGCCATCATCTCCATGCAAGAGATGGTCTACAGCCTGGAGCTCAAGAGGGTGAAGCAGCCTGGTGCATCGGCTTGTGAGAGCAGCATTGAAGGGAAGCAAGCCCATTCTCATTTCACGAGGGAAGGGAAGGGAGCAGCTGAGCTTCTCTCACTCGTTCACTCTGATTTGTGCGGTCCCATGCCATCACAATCCTTGTCCGGCAAGTTGTACTTTGTCACGTTTATTGATGATAAGTCAAGGAAGATGTGTGTGTCCTTCCTGGCTGGAAAGGATGAGTATTTTCATGCTTTCAAAGTGTAGATTGCTGCTGCACAATTTGAGAGTGGCAGGCGGTTGAAGGTGCTTCGTACTGCTGGGGGAGGAGAGTACCTCTTCAACGACTTCCACAACGTTTTTAAGCGGCACGTGATCAGGAACGAGGTCACCCCTCCTGGAACACCACAGCTGAATGGTGTGGCTGAACGCACAAACTGCACACTCATGGAGCGTGTTCGCAGCATGCTCCAAGACGTGGAGCTCCCGCCAGAAGCGGTCAACACTGCCGTATACCTGAAAAAACGGAGTCACACGCGTGTCGTGCCACTGATGACACCGAAGGAAGCATGGACGGGATGCAAGAGAAAAATGACGCACCTGAAAGTCTTTGAGTGTGGCGCATTCATGCACGTGCCTGCTGGAAGCCGTAACAAGCTGGATCTAAAGTCGGTGAAGGCCACCTCGGCTACGACACCATGGGATACCGCCTCTACAACCTCCCTGTACGTTAGATCATCCGCAGTGGTGACGTGGTCTTTGAAGAGGATGTAAAGGGTTGGACAAGGAGCCCTATGTCTGCAATTCCACTTGCTCCCGCACTTGTACCTGAAGTGGGAGAAGAACCGATAGCAGAAGATGGCGGTGCAGTAGATGGTGGTGATAGCGGCAATGACAAGGAGGTGGAGGTAGCTGATAAGGAGAAGGAGTTAGCAACCGAATCTGGTGAGGAGGAGCAACAAAGCAGCATACAGCAGCTGCCACGATGGTCTGTACGCATCAACAAAGGTGTAAAGGATAGTAGGGAGCAGCTACGGTGGTCCGAGAGGCTCGTAAAGAAGTGGACACTACAAGAGGAGCGGCTGAACCTGTGCACCGCTCCACCACCAACAGAGTCCTCTCACCTTGAGCTCCTCTTCCTCACCGTCACCGATGACCCAGCCACATTCCCTGAAGCCATGCGCAGTGCCAAGGCGGAAGATTGGTGTGCCGCAGAAGACGAGGAGTATGGTGCGCTCATGAAGAACTGCACCTGGATCCTTGAGGAAGCTCCATGTGGCAGCCGGGTGATGGGGTGCCGGTGGATCTTCAGGCGCAAACGTGGTGCGGATGGTAAAGTACTCAGGTACAAATCACGGCTGGTTGTAAAGGGATATGTGCAGACTGAGGGTGTGGATTACAATAAGACATTTACACCTGTCGCAAAGTTCCTATCCATCCGAGCGATCCTCGCTCTTGCTACTGCCATGGACTGGGAGGTGCACCAAATGGATGTGACGTGTGCATTTCTGAATGGTGACCTCAAAGAGGATGTGTACATGGAGCAGCCGGAGGAATATGTGATGGAAGGGAAGTAGGATTTGGTGTGCAAGCTTGTGAAGGCTCTGTATGGCCTAAAGCAAGCACCGCGAGCATGGTACCGCAAGATGGATGAGCAGCTGGCTGGCCTTGGTTTCGTGAATAGGCAAGAGGCAATCTGGGTCATCATCTTGCTCTATGTTGATGATCCGCTCATTACATCTGACTCCAAGTATCTGTTGGACAATGTGACGCAGTCCCTTGCTGCCAGGTTTGACATGAAAGGCATGAAAGGGCACAGTTACTACCTTGGCCTTCAGGTCAAACGCGACCGGCAGCAATAGACTTTGGAGTTGCCACAGAGCACATACGTGAGCGACTTTGTCAAGTGCTTGAACATGGCAGGAGCACGCAAAGCCGCAACATTAAGCCACACCAAGAAGCCTCATTTATGCAGCAGTCGGCACGCGCCTGACATCAGCCAAGCAGTGGGAGTGCTCAACAAGTTTTGCATGAATCCGGGCGTGCCGCATTGGGAGGCGGTTAAGCGTGTGTTGCGCTACCTCAACAGCAGCAACAGCCCTTGCCTCACCTTCAACGGCAACAACAGCCCCATCCTCATCGGCTACAGCAATGTAGATTGGGGAGGCGACCTGGACACAGGGAGATTGACCAGTGGGTTCGTGTTTGTGCTCGGGGGACGTGCAATCAGCTGGAGGAGCAAGACACAAGAGTGTGTTGTCCTCTCCTCCACCAAAACAGAGTACATTGTCTTGAGTGAAGCAGGAAAGGAAGCTGTGTGGCTGCAAGAGCTGCTGGAAAGCCTTGGGAAGCAGCAGACCGCAGAGGCCACCATCTACTGTGACAACATGAGTGCCATTGCTCTGACCAAGAATGCACAGTTTCACGTCCGCACCAAGCACATCGACCTGCGGTAACACTTCATCCGCGAGCTCGTGGCAAAGCAGGTGGTGCAGATCAAGTTCTGCCCTTCAAGCATGATGTTGGCAGACTTCCTGACCAAGCCTCTGGCAGTGCACCACTTTCAGCAGCTAAGGGGGCAGTGCGGACTTGTGTGATTTTTGTATTCTCGCGAAGTGGGAGAATGATGGAAATGAGGGTGCCACAAAGTGACAAAAAATGTTGCTTGATAAAAATCATCTGGCATAACAGTTGCATAGAGGATGGTTTACAGGTTCCAGAACACTTTACGGAATTCAATTCGGAGTCCGTTTGAGTGAGATATGGATTTCCAAAGTTTGGAAAGCATGGGTCGGGTTCACATGACAACCAGAGCACATTCAGCGCACTTGGCGGTCATGATTATTGACCAGGACGGCTGAGAGCAAGCTCCAAGGAGAAAAGACGGCTGGAGGACCCCCAGGAGACTTCAAGGACTGACCAGTCCACGATTATTGGCCGTACAGGTCGTGGGAGACACAAACTGGGAATTGACATGACAATTCTCATGCATGACAGTGCGACTGCTGCTCATCCCGCTAGGCTGGGAGTGTGCTAGAGGGTCAACTTTGACAGAATGGATCTCTGTGCTCCCTCGGCCAAATGAGGAATATAAGGGCTGGTTAGAAGGCTGCGATTATGTAATTTCTCACTAAAGTCTCCATTCAGACATTTGCATTCCCTCCAAACCTACATTCGCTTCCGTAATTTCTGTCTGTGCAACGTACAACTCCCTCTCACAATCAATTGGTCCTGCCTAGGCGGCTCTTAGTGAGTCTGATCACCTCCCTGAGGGCTGCCCCAGTTTATATCAATAATGGAAAACGGAAAAATGAGAAGTATGAATGCTCCATAAAACAGGTTAATGCACTGATTAAGGTTGTAAGGGAAATGCACAAAAATGAATGAATTTCAGCCTTTACCAATTTTGAACTCTACACCTCATGAAACCAGCCCACTGCCCCCCACCCCCTCGGTCAGGGTGGCCGATGTGCCGATGTGACAGGGGGACCACATTGATGTGTTGTGGTGCACATCGATGTGCCGGGGTTCGGGGTGGCCAGGTCAACATAGGTGGATACCCTCAGAGGAACGACCATCTTCTCTTGCTTTGCACTGCACCATACCAATCGTGGATGTTTTCTCCGAACTGATTGACCTCGGGATTGTGCATCCAGTCGAGGGCTTGTGCTGCCATGTTGTTGATCGTGTTGGTATGTGGCAGCTGCTGGTGACTGTTCAGAAGATGAGATCAGCAGGTCTGCTCTGTCCTGCTGATGATTTTGGTGCGGGTAGTGAGGGAGGTGGGAGATGAGGAGTGTGATGGAGGGTGCTGCTATGACACCGCTCAGAGAGGAGGCCCTCCCACAGTTGGTCTTACGTGTCCGTGCAGGGACGGAGTCAGTAGGATGAATCTGACATCTGGTCCATGGCTACAACGGCTTGTTTCACAGGGTTTCTCGAGCCCGATGAGCAGGGAGATGTATGGTGCCCGGTTCCTGTGGTGTTGATAGAACAATGTATCCTCTCTGATCTGTAATGAGAGAGGGAGGAGAGGTGGAGAAGCAGAGATATTCTTTCGGAATACACCCCAGAGGAGTGACAGCTTGTATCACCCGTTTGCACGAGCCTGATGACAGAAAGATGGGACGGCGTGGGTACAAGTCACCACGAGATTGGCGTTTCAACCGGGCTGATCCAAATGCCGAGCACAGAAATTTGCAGATTGTGGCGGATGATTGGTGGATGAATTCGACACAAGGAAGAGCCACGTGCGTTGATTAAGGAGAATTGATGATGAAGCTGATGATGAGAAGCTCATGATGATGATCACGAAGCTGGGACTGATTTACGAAGAAGAGGCAGTGGAGGAGGACGAGAGGCTTATGTTGATCATGGTGAAAAGGGCGGCAGATGAGGATACAAGGAGTCAAGGTAGATGATCAAAGAGATGGTCGATGAAGAAGCAGATGGGGGAGATGAAGATGATACAAAAGGAGGGGGCTGCTGCAGGAACACGAGGGAATGAGGGCACTCCAAGGAAGAAGTGCGGTCCAAGAGGGCGGCTTAAGAGGATGACTCTACGAAGCGGCAAAGAGGAAAGCAAAGATGAGGTTGATGCAGATGGATTAGGACAGGATGGATGCGGCGGCTTGAGGCAGATGAGACCCTGAGGGCGCTGGGAGAGACGGAGGCGGCGTTGGAGTAGTGACTATGCCACGTGGTCATGAAATCCGGAAGGAGCAATGGAGGAGGAGGAGCGGTAACACATGATCTGCAGAGGAAAAGGTTAGCGGGCGGCAATGTAGGCTAACAGGAGCAGAGAGAAAAATACAACAAGAAACTTTGTTGAAGGTGGCGGCAGAAAGCAGCTTGAGTGTTGCTGTCAGCTGTTGGCGGTGGAGAAGACCGCGGGCGTTTGTTTGGATGCAAGGCTTTGTCATGACGATGGGTGTCACCAAGGGTTTAAAAGTGGACAAGGCAATGCTGCTGACATCAGGTCCTGATAAAGTGGAAGGAGAAACGTAGGCAAGCAGAGGCGTCGAGGATTGCGCGTGAACTAGGCCCAGGTAGGTACATTGCCTTTTAGTCCATATTGCAGCTGCTGAGAATGGAGGTGGAAGTTGCGATGACGGAGATGGCATGGACAGCGGAAGTGGTGGCAGATGGTGACGGAGGAAGCACTGATGGCAGAGGGCATTGATGGGGATGGCGAAGTAATGACTTGGTCAGAGGACACCAGGCGATGTCTCCTAAAGCTCTGACACCATGTCAAAATAAGTGAAGGATACACGCTTTGGAAAAAGTAACGAGAAATCTGACGCACTGTACAAGCTTCTATGTTTACGTCAGTAGTCCAGCATGCCAGAGTATGCATGGTGTTTCCACAAAATCATCACTTGCAGGGACCTCGTCCCCAAGGAACTTTGCTTCTACTACAACAAAGACCTCAAGTGTGACATCAGACGAGCAATCACTTTATTTGGTATCCAAGACAACCTTCCACGAGTTATCACAATAGTTGATCGCATCGACAATGCCGACTACAATGTTTGGATGCAAGAATCCAATGGCTGGTGACCCCCAAGCCACAACCCATAGCGTGTTTGCAAAAAGTCATAGTTGGCGAAAGCCTCGTTCTTGATGGATATTGACACCATCAATCAGCATGGTCAGTGGTTGTGCTGGACTTGCAAGAAGCTGGGGCACACTTTGCACGTCTATTAGAAGCGGCAGCAATAGGGCAAAAAGGGGAATCGTCATAGAGAAAAAATGAGGAGTCCGGAAACAGAAAAGGACAGGAGTAGATGGCGAACCTCCTGTCTGGACAGAAAATTTTGCATCGAACGATCACCCGTCAGAACAACTCATATTGCTACAGCCAAGGATTCCTGAGATTGAAAAGTTCAACGAGGAATACAAGGACGAACAACCGGCGATACTGCTACCAGTATAATCAAGGGGCTATAAAAGTAGTAAACAGGTATCGGCACTACTAGATGGAGGAGCTTCTCACAACAACGACAGAAACGACATTGTTTGGAAGCTGGGTTTGCACACCAAACCAGGGGTGTTTGAAGGAAAACCCACCAACAGATGACTGTGGATACGTTGACTTTGTGAACCACTCCGACTGTAAATTGGAGATCTGCACAGCGTGAGTGTCTGGAGAACTTGCCCAATGAGCGACCTTACATTCATCCTAGGATGAGATTTTCTGTACTGACATAATCCACAGGTAGACTGGATCAATGGAGTAGTCTGTGTCAGAAACATTGGAAAGAAATGATACCTAACTCTGGTCGAGTGGCCCACGACATATCTGCGGTTACGGCAAGCAGCAGAGAAGGAAGAAGAAGAGGAAGTTGCAGCACTTGTCAGATGATGCATGCAACCAATATCGCTGGATGTGGCCAAACTGTACATGCAACATGAGCACAAGCATGGCACATCCACGTGGAGATAGGGGTAAAGAGGAGATCGTAAGAGCAGACACAACAACACTGACTTCATCAGCCTTGACACTTGACAAGTTCTCAGCCGTCCCAGAGGAGTTTTCATACCTCGTCAAGGAGTTTGAAGGAATTTTTCCTGACAAACTGCCTCAAGAGTCACCACCCAAACATAGCGTTGATCATCAGATAGACCTGGAGCTAGGCAGCAGACTGACAGTTCACAGGACCTACTAGATGAGCGACCATGAGCTGACCGAACTCAAGAAGAAGTTGGATGGGATGCTAAGTCACGGGTTCATCAGGCCATCCACGTCACCCTACACTGCACCTGTACTTTTTGTGAAAACGAAAACCGGCGAATTGCAGAAGTACGTGGATTACCGGGCGTTGAACCAATATTGCCATCAATAACCGTGGCCCCCTTCCATGAGCAAATAAAATTTTTGATGAACTACGCGAGGCACAAATTTTTACCCATACTGATCTACGCAGCGCCTACCATCAGATCCGCGTATCTGATAATGACATCAAGAAGATGATGTTCCGCACCAGATACGGGTACTTTGAATTCACGGTTGTGCCATTCAAACTCACAAACGTCCCTGCAATATTGATGGCAGCCATGAACAACATTTTTTGGGCCGTACCTCAACAAATTTATTGTCGTATACCTTCATGAAATCCTGGTGTACAGTCACATCCTGGAGGAGTACAATGGACATCTCCAGAAATTTCATAGGATTTTATAGAGAACTCTCGAAGTGTGACTTTGGTCGGTGTTCGATCGAGTTTTGGGGCCACACCATCGGCGGCGGACGGATCACCATTGACCCAAAGAAAGTGGAGGCAGTTGCTAATTGGCTGACACCGACCAACATTTACGATGTCCAAGTATTTCCTGGATTCTGTAACTACAACCGTTGATCTGTAAAGGAATGTGCCCGAATGTCAACGCCTCCCTTCAATCTCACTCTTCAAACTACCAAGTGGAGTTGGAGAGACAGAAAACAAGAGTAACGCTCTGACCTTGGCGCCAGCTCTACCAATGGCGGATCCAATAATGGACAATGACGTGGCCACTGATGCGTCCGATCGAGCAATCGAAGCCGTTCTCCTCCAAGACAACGGTTGTGGAGAACAACCTGTCGCGTACATTTTGAGAAAACTAAATGGGCCAAAACTGAACTACGCGGTGCTTGAGAACGAAACATTGGCGATTGTACAAGCATCAAATATGTGGCGGTGCTCTCTTGAATTCCGACAATGTGTCGTCATACCGACCACCACGCACTCAAGTATATCATAACTCAGCCAAATCTGAACCGTCAACAAACTCAATCGATGGGATTCCTTGATTCTAACTTCGACTACGACATTGAGTACCAACCTGGAAAAATAAACTTAACAGATGCTCTGATTCAACGACTAGAGTTGATGGCCGAGATCAGCATGTTGCTCGTCCAACAAGACGCGTATCCCGTGAGTTTGTTTGAAAAATGTTACGAGGAGTTCGGCCGGTACGACACCGGTCCAGGTGAAAACTTCGGCCAGAACAAGATGCTCAAGAAGCTGGCAAAGTACTACTGGTGGGACCACATGCAGACTGACGTGGCAGCATATTGTATATCATGCAACACCTGTCAGTGGTAAAAATCTCGTCGCACGAGGCCACCAGGACTGCTCCAACCTCTCCCTGTTCCAACGGAGCCATGGATCGACACCAACATGGACTTCGTGACTGGACTGCCTGCAGCTTCGAAGGGATACGACGCCATCCTTTTGGTGGTTGACAGATTTTTCATATTTTTCCTTTTGATCATACTTCATCCCGACAATGACCATCGTATCTGTAGAATGTATAGTGTGGTTGTTTCTGGATCAGATCAAGCGACTGCACAAAGTTCTACGTACCATCATCAGCGACACAGACGGCCGCTTCACATGTGCTATGTACCATCATGTGCCGTTCTTGGCACGATTTGGCAACGTGCTACGGGAGCCGGATCCAGCTAACAACAGCGTTTCATCCTCAAACCAACAAGCAAACCGAGCGGACCAATCAGAATTTCAAATTGCTTCTCCGCACTTTATGCGAGTACCATGGAATCGTGTGGGAGGCAAAACTACCAACTGCCAAACTGGCATGCAACTCGGTGACCTTCATTGTATCAATTTGTTTCCTGTTTGAATTGATTAACGAAAAAAGTTCCGCCACACCAGCAGGACTACTGTGCCAAGTTAATATTCCCGTGGTTGACATCCATCACTGTGACTTTCCTAGCGTCTGGGAGGAAACAAGCTAGATCCTCACAAAGACGCAAGTGGCAATGAAGCGAGCAGTGGACCGACATTGCAATGACAACGTATTTAGTGCTGACGATTGCATCCTACTCAGCTCGGTGAACACCAAACTACGTGGATAAGACTTGGCAAAACTTAAACCCCGCTAGTCGGGACCATTTAAGATCAAGTGAGTGCAAATCCCGGCTGTCGCTCGCCTTTGCCTACCGGACAGCATGGCGATTTATCCGGTCTTCCATGTCGGCAAAATCAAACACTACTAGGACCCCAGCAAAAGATTCCTTGGTAGAGATGTCACTCCTGTGCCGTCCATTCAAGTGGAGGGGGACATGGAGTACGTGACATCCTCGAACATCGACGTTGTGGTAAAAAACCTAGTATTTTGTCAGGTGGCACGGCTACGATGTCGCATACAACAGATGGGAGCCCTACGAAAACCTTTGAGACGTCAATGTTTTTATCAACGGCTACTACAGGCATCACCGATTTACATCTTCTAGTGTGCCGAGACGTCGTTGCTAAAAAGGGGGAAAGTACATCCCAAAAATACACGAGTCCCTAGACTCCTTGAGTGCGAATTTTATATGTGTGGCCCACAGTGCGTCAACCTTAAGCTTTTTACATCATTCAGCCATGGGCATTTTGGCCACCTGCCCTACCTCCGGTGTTCCGTTCCCAAAGGTTCGGACACATTTGGCCACTTTCTACAATGGTCGACAAAAGTGTTGCGGATCGTATCAATGCTTTGCACTGTTCGGTTGACTTGTTGACGGTGCTAAACTTTTGTAAAATCACGCCTCGATATTCTAGGAACCTCTCGCCTTCTCGGTGGATTGTCTGAAAGCGACCACTTACGACGCGGCGTCGCACTCGTCGCTTGACTCAAGCATCGAAGACCCAACATGTGCCTCATTGTGATTCTTGCTGTTGTATATATGCATTCAACATGTCCGACACTTGTCATCAAAGTACACTTCATGCTAAATACAAAGTATCCTAGTTCCTTTTTTCATCTTCTGCTTTGCACCTCATCCTTGTTAACCATCCACGCTTTGCTCAGTGTAAGAGTAACTGATAGTGTATCAAATCATATGGGCAGTATGGTTGTACGTTTTTGTAAGTCGTGGTGGCTATATTGTTACGTCCCAAACGTACATGAGTCCCTAAACTCCGGGAGTGGGTATTTTTGTCATTACATTTATAGCCCACCGCACGTCAACCTCAGGATTTGTACGCCGATCGGCCAAGGGAATTTTGAGCACCTGTTCCGACCTCCGGTGTTCCGTTTCAGAAGGTTTTGACACATTCAACTACTTTCTAGAAGGATCGACAGAAGTGTCGCCAACCGTATTGATGTTTTGGTGCTGTTCTGTTGACTTCTCGATGGCGTTGAACCTTTATAAAGCCGTGTCTTGATATTCTAGGAAACCCCCCGACTTCTCAGCAGAGTTTCATGAAGTGACCACTCATGACGCAGGGTCTCACGCGTCGTTCAACTCAACGTATGCCTCATTGTGTTTCTTGCTATTGTATGCATGCGCTCGACATGTCTGACACTCATCATTGAAGTACACATATTGTTAAGTACAAATTATCCAACTATCCCACTTCCTTAAATTGTCTTCTGCTCCACACCTCATCCCTGTGAAACATCCATGTTTCGCTCAGTGTAACACTTGGTAGCAGCACTAGAGAGACAGCCGACATAATAACTACAAGACGACAATGTCGCACTAGTCTTTACTGCATCTCCGCCATTTAGAAGTTCACAGACCTCACGATGACAATGGTGAAGGGAGCGAGCGCACCCGACAACGAGAAACAATAATTGGCAAAGACTCCTGTGATGGAGGATCAGCAGCACGTGGTCAACGGCGGTCCTAGGCAAACCAGGCAGCAACGACAACTTTCACGGTGAATAGCGCAGCACCAACGACCCCGACGGCCAACCTGGTGACGGACCCCTTCGGCTCGGTAAATCCTTGTCCTCCTTTGTTATCGACCAGGAAGACACATGGCACAATGGGAGGCACCAGCTAACAAGCTCGCATTAATGAAGATCCGTACCAGAAGCTGTCAGGAATCGAAATCCTCCACATACATCTGCTGCACCAACTCAACGCGGTAATGGAGGAGCTTCAAGATGCACTCGCACGGGAATTAGTAATCACCAAGAGAACTATTAAACTCTCGAGCAAGCTCCAAATTCAGTCGGCACTTCCTGAGCCGTTCGATCCTCCGAACTCCAAAGGATAGACGGTTTGGATGTGGCTGATGAGTTTGGAGTTGTATTTCACTGTCGCCAGGATCAACAATGACAACAGGAATATTGACCTCGCGTCTTCACTGTTGCGTGGACTTGAAGATGCTGTTCTGAACTAAAGACCATCCAACGGCAGCAATATACTGGCAGATCTGGATCAACAGCTCACGCAACCGCTCTCACAGTGTCGACTACTCAACAGCTCACAGACATTCTACCTCTCAAGCAGATTAATCCGACGTGGCACCACTCTCTGAATCCACCAGAAAACTGGATGGACTTCACACGTACCATACTCGCACGCTTTGGAAAAAGGAACAAGAAGTCCAACGTACGGTACAAGCTTCCACACTTACGTCAACAATCCAGCGTGGCAGAGTATACGTTGAGTTTCTACAAAATCATCATCGGCAGCGACCTCGCTCCTGACGAACTCTGCTTCTACTACAACAACTGCCACAAGCGTGAAACTAGGGAAGCAATTACCATGTTCAGCATCCAGTACAACCTTTTGCGAATGATTGCAGCAGCCAGTTGCATTGATAGCACCGACTACAATGCTCGGATGCAGGAATCCAACGGGTGGCAGCCCCAAAGCCACAACCATATCGTGGTGGTGGAACTTTACAGTCGGTAGAAACCTCGTTCCTGATGGAGATTGATACTGTCGATCAGTGCGATCAACGATTGTTCTAGACTTACAGGAAGCTGGACACATTTCGCGTGCCCATCAGCAATAGCAGCAGCAGGAGCAGGCAAAGAAGGGGGGAGTTACAAAGAGAAAAAAAGGGGTCAAAAAACGACGAAGGACAGTAGTCTACATCAGCATTAATGGTAAAAAGTGATACATGCCTCTGATTGAGCGACCCATGACACAGTGCCGGTCACGAGAAGCAGTACAGGAGGAAGTAGCAGAGGAAGTTGCAGCAGTTGTTAAACAATGCACGTGGCCAATATCATTGGATGTGGCCGAGTTGTACGTGCGGCACGGAGCACAAGCATGGTTCATCCACGTAGAGGCAGAGAAGTACAAGAGATCGCAGCAGCAGACGGGATAACACCGAACTCATCGGCCTTGACACCTGACAAGTTTGTAGCTGTCCCAAAGGCATTTGGGTTCCTTATCATGGATTTTGAAGGGGTTTTTCCTGAAAAAGTACCTCGAGGGTTACCTCAGCAACATAGCCTCCATCATCAGATAGAGTTGAAGCTAGGCAACAGACCGACGGTCAAGGGGACCTTCCGGATGAGCGACCACGAGCTGACCAAACTCAAGAAGAAGCCTCATGAGATGCTTGGTCTGGGGTTCATCAGGATATCAACATCATCCTACGCTGCACCAGTACAATTTCTGAAAACAAGATCCAGCGACATACAGATGTGCGTAGATTACCGGTTGTAGAATTAAATGACTTTAGGAACGACGATCCCCTTCCACAAGTAGATGAACTTTTTTACTGACTCCACGGGGCACGGATTTTCACCAAAATCAGCCTACACAATGGCTGTTATCAGATCCACATATCTGATAAGGACATTGAGAAGATGGTGTTTTTGCACCATATATGGGTACTACGAGTTCACTGTTATGCCATTCGGACTCACAACGTCCTTGTAACATTTATGGTTGCCATGAACATCATTTTTTGGCTGTACCTCAACGACTTTGTTGTCGTATATCTCAGTGACATCTTGGCGTAAAGTTGCATTCTCAACATTTTCTGAAGAGAGAAATTCTATGGAAAACTCTCGAAGTGTGAATATGGTGAGCGTTCGATCGAGTTTTTCGACCATATCATTGGCGGCAAACAGATCATTATGGACCTGAAGACAGTGGAGGCAGTCGCTGATTGGCCGACACCAACCAACGTTCGCAGTGTCCAGGTATTTTTTGGATTCTATAACTAATACCACTGATTTGTAAAGGATTATGTCCAAGTGTCAGCGCCTCTCTCCGATTTCACTCGTAAAACTACCTAGTGGAGTTGGGGGGACAACAAACAACAAGTGTTTACCTCTTTGAGAAACGTTCTGTCCTTGGCACTAGCCCTATTGGCGCATTAAGTGGTGGACTACCTCATGGCCAGCAACGCGTCCGATCGAGCAATCAGAGCCGTTCTCCTCCAGTAGAGAACAACCGGTTGCATACATGTGAAAAAAAGTACACGGACCGGAACTCAATTACACAGTGTACGAGAAAGAATTTTTGGTGTTTTTGTAAGCATTTAAGACGTGGCGGTTCTATCTTGACTGCCAACAATGTGTCATCCACACCGACCACAACTTACTAAGATATGTGAAGACTTGGCCAATGCTGAACTGTTAAGAAACTCAATGGATGGGCTTCCTCAAGTCTAACTTCGACTACAAAATCGAGTACCGACCTAGAAAAATAAATCCACCAGATGCTACAAGTTGGCAACCGGACTTGATGGTTGATATTAACACGTTGTTCGTTGAACAAGACCTGTACCTTGCAACTCTATTTGTGAAGGGTTACAAGGATTTTTGCAGGTATGACAAAACCAGGTTCTCGTTTGACGACCTTTATTGACAACGGCGATTCACCTGCCAAGTCGTCATACCTCCAAAAGAGGAGTTACGACAGATGCTACTGGAGGAATCCTACGACAACGGTCCAGGTGAACACTTCGGCGAGGACAAGATTGTCAAGAAGCTGGTGAAATATAACTGGTGGGACCAGATACAGACCAACGTGACAACATCCTACAAATTGTGTGACACCTGTCAGCAACAACAATCTTGTCGCACGAGGCCACCAGGAGTACTCCAACCACTCCCTATTCCAACGGACCCATTGGTCAACATCAGCATGGACTTCATGACTGGACTGCTGCTCCGGGAGGATATGACGCCATCCTTTTGGTAGTGAACAGGTTTTCCAAAACATCACACCTTATCTTGATTCCGACCACCTTCATTGCAGAAGGAATAATGCAACTTTCTCTACTTACATCGTTCAACTGCACAAAGTGTCACAATCATCATCAACGACAGGGACGGCCACTTCACTAGCCATTTCAGGTGTGAACTGATGACGTGGTATGGCAGTCAGATCCAGCTATCAACGGTGTTTCATCATCAATCCGACGGGCAGACCAAGTGGACCAATGAAATGCTCAAGCAACTCCTCCGCATTTTATGTGAGCTCCACGATTCTGATTGGGAAGCAAAACTGTCAACCACCAAACTTGCATACAACTCGGCAACTTCCACCATAACAGGGGAAATCCCATTTGAAATGGTTTGTGGCAAACTTCCTGCCGCACCGACAGGAGTACAAAGCCAAAGCAATATTTCCGCGGTTGACATCCACCGACAGGATTTTTCTAGCGTCTGGGAGGAAACACGCCAGAACCTCACAAAGACACAAGCAGCGATGAAGCGAGCAGCGGACCAACATCACAGTGACGACATATTCAGTGCTTGCGATTGCGTCCTACTCAGCTCAACGATTATCAAGCTATGTGGACAAGACTTCACAAAGCTCAAACCCCGCTGGTTGAGCCCGTTACCAATCGAGCGAATGCAAACTCCAGTTGTCGCTCAACCTTGCCTACGAGACAACATGGAGATCCATTTGGTCAAGGTATGGCTAATCATAGGTTTTTTGTAAAATGCAAGATGGATACGTAGGTACCTGCATAGACAGGTAGCTTCCTAGAAGGCTACAAGGATTATAAGGTGTCTTTAGATTTTAAGATCATTATACGTCTGTTACGATTTTCTTACAACACCTAGTTTCCGTGTGCCTATTATCATATTCCTTTAAAATGATCCACAGTCCCTTTCACACATATAGAAACACTTTCCACCCTGTATGCTCTCGATCAAACAGGCCCCCTCCCCCTCCCTCAACTCGAGGTGTATGAGGCAAGTGTATGAGGGGGTATATGTGGTGGAAGTCATACGATGTATACTAGTGTATATCTTGCAACTTCCTGGAAAGTGTCTTACAAGACTACACTATTGTCTATTTTAAGTTGCCCTCCACATACACCGTCTCATACACTCGTCTCATACACTTTTCTTGTTTTTGCAGAGGGAGATGGGGAGACGGGTCCGTCATAATCGTTCGGTTCATATCCCCTCCCTGCCGGGAGTGTATGAGGTGAGTATACAAGGAGGTGTATGTGGTGGAAGTCACAAAATGAACACTAGTGTAAATGTAGCGGATTCGACGAAATCCTTGGCCGACTAGTCCAGAACCGCGGTGCTTGAGGGTGTGCGACCCTCAAGCCATCCCGTCTCACCACCCACAGTCCCAGGTGACCTCGCTCAAGCCACGTGGCTCCTTCGACCGGTCGGCGTGGCGCTGCCACGCTACAGTAAATCTCACAAATTCCTGAAAACATTCTCAAGAGACTACATTAGTGTTTTTTTTATTAAACCCCCACATGAACCATCTCATGAACTCACCTAGTACACTTTCCTGTGTTTGGAAGGGGGTGGAGAGACGGGCCAGTCAACATTGCTCGGTCCACACCCCCCTCCTCGAGTGTACGAGGTGAGTGTATGAGGGGGTGTATGTGGTGGAAGTCGCGAACTGTACACTAGTGTACATCTTGCGACTCCCTTGAAAATATCTCACGAGACTACACTAGTTTCTTTTTAATACCCCTCTCCACGTACATTGTCTTATACACTTGCATCATTTACTTTCTCATTTTTGGGAGGGTGGGGAGATGGGTCCCTTGACTTCGCTCGGTCCATCCCCTCCTCCCCTCCCCGGAGTGTACGGGGTGAGTATACGAGAGGGTGTGTGTGGTGGAAGTTGTTAAACATACACTAGTGTACATCTTGCTACTTCCTCGAGTTCCACGAATGGGGTTGGAAGGCATGGGTTGTAGCTATTTGATTTTCTTGTTTGCAAATGGTTTGAGTGGAGAGTCCGAGAATAGCCTATACGATAGAAGGAACCCGTTGGGTTCCGCTACCACGGGACCCAGTAGGTTTTTGGGCAAGCAAGAAAAAAAAACCCACAACCCCGGGTGTAGTTAGGGGATGGGTTCGTTTCAAGTTTGACTGTTCAAATCTCTGGTTTGGTGGTGGTTTGAATGGGGGGTCCGAGAATCCCCCATATGATAGAAGGGAACCTGCTGGGCCCCGCTACCACGTGACCCAGCAGGAGCCCGTCCAAGCAAAAACATAAAATCCACAACCCCGGGTTCTGTTCGAGGTTGGACTGTTACATGAGGGATTTGACATGCAACGGGGATGGAACGCAAATAAACGGGACAACGAGACACCCCGCGCATTGTGCGGGCACCTGCCGGGCCCCACAATAGACGGGGCCCCACAATAGACGGGGCCCGGCAGGAGCGTGGATCGTCGCTGAATAAAGACCCTCGCGGTCCAGAGGAACCAATTCACGAGGGACAAATACAATAGGCAAGTTACATTGTTAAAGAATGGCAGGTACTTAGGTACAAAAACAGGTCACCTATTATTCCACCACGTGTTTCAATTACATTCGACAATATATGTGGAACACAGTTTGTGCCAGGAAATCAACAAGTGTCAATCATGAAAATTCCATGAATGTTCCTAGGATATCCACACAGCATGTACACAGCAAAACTAGTATGTGATTTACTGGTGATTGACCATGAAATTCTGGCCTTCCACATCAACAAGCTCAAGCACTACTGGGATCCCAACGAGAGCTTTCCCGGCAAAGATGTTCCTCCCCTCCTTCCAATCCAAGTGGACGGGGATACGGAGTTCGTGATCGAGGAAATCCTCGAACAACGACGCCATGGAAAAACGACTGAGTATCTGGTCAAGTGGCACTACTACAATGCCACGCACAACAGTGGAGAGCCCTACGACAACCTCCAGGATGTCGATCATCTTATTCACGATTACAACAGGCATCGTTGGCCTACGTCTACAGACTGTGGTATTTCAGTCACGGTGACCTTTGGACTTTTCGCCACGGTTCATCGAGATCCTAGGACACTCGACAGACAGCATTAGCCTCAGCTCGCGCGTCCTCACGAGCTCCCTATAATTTTTTTGGTGACCACCTCCCGGGGTCCATTTTGTAGTGGTGTTATTCTTGCTTGTTCACAATCTAGTTGTGTATAGTTTCTGGTTTTGCAACTAATGCTTCTTTCTGTTTGTCATTCGGACAACAGAGGAGCCCATATTCCTGTCGGATTCTAGCCAGATGTTGTTTTGGAGCTTGCAGCTGGGTTGGTCTATTTTCCACCGATTGGTTGGACTTGTGCGTTTTGACACAGGCACGTGGACTATATCTTCATAATTGTATTGTGTGCTCTATAACTGCATCATCTCATGCATATCTTTGCCATCTCTCCACCAATCCAAGCGTTGTTTCTTACGTTTCATTCAACACAGGGTGATCTCTCACACAGAACATCACTAGGAGGATTCTCTTATTCCCTCGCGGTATCAGAGCAGTAGAAAGATACGACCTCTTCATCCCTCCATGAAGCACACATCAACGGCAACAAATGCATCTCAGTTGGGCTGGGCTGGGCTGGGCTGGGCTGGGTGGGGCGTACAGGTCCTCGCAACATGGAAGTCCTAAATTGAGAGCTCACGTCACGTAGTCCTTCGGCAGAGCTGGAGGCAAAATGCTAAATGTTGTTTTCCTTGTCACACTGGTCTTCTTGGCGGTAACGTGAAGTTGTAGTGGCGGTATCTTAGGCCACCACAGTAGTGGTAACAGTTGTAGCAGCCGTAGCAGCTGTATGTGGCTGTTCTCGGCCTTCTTGGCAACGATGTGAAAAGGGAATGGTGGCGCCTTAGGCTGCCACGGCAGTGGAAGTAGGAGTAGCAGCCGTAGCAGTTGTATTAGGCTGCCCTCATCATAGTAGGAGCATCAAATTGTAACGGCAGCAACAACAGATCTATAGCGGCAACAGCTACATCAGTCGCACTAGCAACAGTAGCAGCAGCAATAGAGCTGCAGAGGCAACATCAGTAGTAGCAGCAACTTCAGAAGCAGCAGCATCGGCAGCAGCAGCAGTAGTAGCAGCAGCTACTGCATCAACCATACTAGCAGCGGCAGCAACTACATCAGCCGTACTAACACCAAGAACAGAGCAGCAGGAGTAGTATCAATAGTAGAAACAGCACCAAAGGCATTGAGCTTGTCGTGCACACAGTAGCAACAGTAGTTGCGAGCTCATTGTACAAGGAGTAGCAGGTCCGTTGCAAGAGCAGCAGTAGCATCTAAGGCAGCAGTGGTTGGCAAGAAGCTGCTTTGCAGTTTCCCATATAACCAACTCCGTCGGTCGATGGGCTTGTCGACCGACGAGCTCGTCCATCGACGAGCCTTTCGATCAACCAGCATGTCCATCAACAAGCTCGCCCGCCGGATTCGAGCTCGTCCGTCCAAAAAAAAAGAGGGAAAGAATAGAAAGGGAGGTTGAGCCTAGCCACCCTTGGCGCCTCAACTAACACCCTGGGTGAACCCAGGTGGGCCTTTGTCCAACATAAGGTCTTTCATTTTACTGCTCTTTTATTTCATTTCCTTTTCTTTATGACCTTTCATTCTTAGTTGAGGCCCGGGCATCAGGGGTTTATCCCGATACCACAGGAGACCAGTAATTTGGGACCTATCTCAAGTCTTGCCGTTTTATTCTCTTTTCTCTCCCTTCTTGTCGGTAGAGATCCTTGCGCGTGGGAGCCTGACCCCGTACAGTGGGAGACCACCATCGTCATGTTGTCAGTTGTTCCACTGCCCGCACCGATGTTTTCGACGGTCTTTGTACCTCATGCAGGGTGGCGATGGATGCCACCACCATTCTACCCCATCATTTACGGACCGCCCTCTCCTTCCTACGCCCCTCCAGCATGGCTCCTGTCGGCAGCTTCACCCTTCTCTTCTCCATTTGTCCCCTCTGGCCCCTCCGCATCTCCTTTCGCTTTGTGAGATGGTTCAGGCGTGTCTACTCCAGCTTTCGCCGCCCCTCTCGAGTCTCGTCCTCCCGATGTCCCCTCTGGTGTGTGTTTGGCTGACGAGTTTTAGGATTACCGTTGTTATTCAGATGGAGTCCGTCGAGGCTAGTTGTCTCGTGAGGCTTCGTCTCTTGTATATTGGATTACCAGTGCTTTACCCTGCCTTGTCTCCTTTCTGTGACTTCTCGACGCGCTGAGCGCTCTTTTGGACTTTATTGCAGTGTCGTCAAGTGTCATGTGACTGTCCCATATTGTACGTCGAGTGGATTCTGGATCATTGACTTCAAATCCACTTATCAAATAACATCGTCACGTGCCACATTTGTCACGTTGGGGCCTGTTGGCGATATACTCTTCGTCCCCACTGGCTCCGGCGAGATGTTGCCAGTCCAGGACGTTAGTGTTGTGCATTTTGTTGGTCCTTTGGGTGATATCTTCTTGCTCAATGTCCTTTTTGTCCCTTCGCTTGAGGTCAGCTAGGTCTCTGTCATTGGTCGACGATGAACTTCTCGCCACACCGGCAGGATTACAAAGTCATAGCAACATCCCCGTGGTCGACATCCACAGTAGGGACTTCTCAACCGTTTGGGAGGAAACACGCCAGAAGCTCGCAAAGAAGCAAGCAACTGTGAAGCGAGCGGCCAACGGACATCGCAACGATGAAATGTCCAGCGTAAGCAATCGTAACCTCCTCAGCTCGGTGAACATCAAATCTGAGGACAGGACTTTGCGAAGGTTCAAAATACACCGGTGCCCATCGTTTTGCTCGATCAGCGGTATCCATAGTCAAAAACGGAAAGACGGCGGTACCCATAGTCCAAAACGGAACAACATCGTTGTCCATAATCGAAAACGAAATGACAACGGTGCCTATGTTTTTTACTGTGCGAGAAAAAACAGAAAAAAAAAAAGGACAACTGTACCCGCGCCCTCGAAGTCGGACTTCGCCGACTTCGAGGGCGAAGTGGAGAGTGCTGACACTGGCCTCGCCGATGTCAGAAGCAACCCTCTTGCGAGTTTTGGAGTTCGCAAGTGCGAACTCCAAAACTTGCGTGTTTGCGTGCGCCGCATCTCGCAAACCCCCCCCCCCAAAATCCGACAAACCCCCTAATTGGGGTGGTTGGGTTTTATTTTTTTTACTTGCCCGGGTACATGTCGGGTCCCGCGATAGCCAGGTCCGGCAGATCCCCTTTCTTTGATCATAGCTTGTGTTGCATGTCGCAAACCCCCCCCAATATCCGACAAACCCCCTAGTTACATTGGGGGTTTGGGATTTATTTTTTCTTTGCCCGGGTACCTACCGGGCCCCGCGGTAGCGGGGCCCGGTAGGTCCCCTTTCTTCTATCACAGCGTGCGCCGCATGTCGCAACCCCCCCCCCCAATATCATACAAAACCCCTAGTTACACTGGTTTCGATTTTATCTTTTTTACCTGCCCGGGCACCTGCCGGGGCCCGCGGTAGCGGGACCCGGTATATGCCCTTTGTTTTATCATAGCGTGCGCCGCATCCTGCAAACCCCCCCAAACCCTCGACAAGCCCCCTAATTAAAATGGAGGGTTTGGCAGGGTCATCGCGAGCTCGCAGGGAGGTTTCGCTGCGAAACCCCTCTTGCGAGCTCGCAATGAAGGGCGAAGTTCGGCTTCGCCCTCGACATCGAAATCCATGTCAAATCTGTTAGATACATGAAATACATGTTGCTAAAATAGGTCTGGGGCATGCAGGCCCATGCAGGATGAGACATGAGCTCTGGGTGTGAGTGGGAGAAAGGCAGCACCAAGATTTGGCTAAGTCTGGAACGAATAGATTAAGAATCAAGGAGAGAGTACAATGAGCCCTACACTGAGCTTTTGTACTGGGGACTGGCGGCTAGCCCACCAGGCCCCGTCATCCCCGCCGCACCAAAAGGCACGGACGGGGAGTGCACATGTCCTAGAACATGAAACCACAAACTGGAGGTCTCCCGAGGCACTGGAACAGTCAACCGTGTGCCCGGGTCTCGACCGACAGGAAAATATCAAATATACCCCAAACACAACCAAAATGTACGGTGAGACACTAGCATCACGGTCTAGCCAAGCTAGGAAAGTTTAGGCCTCCCGAGACGCCGGAACATGTAACCGGGCGTCCGGGTCTCAGCCACACGCAGACTACACATGTCTGTCAAAAGGTCCCTAAGACTAGACCAACCAGTGCAGGGTCTCCCGAGGTACCGGCACAAACCACCGTGTACCCGGGTCTCGACCACAGAGAGAGTGGACAATCTATCAGAGGCAATATGCAGTCAACCTTTGTGGGTCTCCCGGAGCACTGGCATAAACCACCAGGTGTCCGGGTCTCGACCACCGAAAAAACTCTACTAGACACTTATGGGTAAACTGAGCTGCTAGAATGCATCATTCATGTCACAGAAGAAGTAATGTAGCCACCGGAGAATAATCAGCTCAAACTAGGAGACAAGGCTACATGATAGCTCAAAGCCCACACACCAACACATGTCA
>SZWC01011541.1:37264-53473 GCA_023375785.1 Penium margaritaceum | reverse complement strand
GGGGGGAGGGCGGGCAGACGGGTGGGCACAATGGTCATTGCCTTTGTGGTGTATGGCCTTGCTTCGATTGGGACGGGACGGCCTTGCAACGCACCCGAGTGGCATGGCGCGGCTTGACGTGGCATTGTGCATGGCGCGTTTGCGTGACGTGTTGTGACGTGTTGTGATGCGTTTGTTTGTTCGTCCGTGGCAGTCGCTGGAGCTGTGGAACATGGTGGAGAACAAGAGCATCATCATCCGCGGGGCCCACCAGGGCCTCATTGCCGCGCTTGCCCAGTCGAAGGAGCGCGGCCTCGTCGCGTCCGCCTCCCACGACAAGTGCGTCAAGCTGTGGCAGTAGGAATTCTTCAAGTCGTGGCAGTAGGAAAGCAAGGGGCCAGAGGAGGGGGCACTAACATCCACTTGCAAGGGGGTGGCATTGGACGTGGTGGGGTGGCGGTGAAGCTGAAACTGTGTTTGCACGCCTCCGCGTTCCTTTCCGCCATCGAGAGTACCTGGGGCCCCCGTGCAAACCACTGCAGGCGGAGGAGCCCAGCGGCCGTGGTTGAGCCTGTCAGGCTTGTGCCATCTGCGGTGCAGCAAGGGCTTTGGAGTGAGTGGTCGCCTTGGCCTGGGTGTAGCCGTACCTGGCGGCCGTGGTCGCCCATGAGATCTGCCGGTCTAGGTGCCGAGTTGACTCTCGGACGCACATGTGCACCGGAACGCTTGCATGTGCAAGCGCTAGGCTGTGTGTGATGTAGCGTTGTCAAACTTGATGAGGCCGCGCTGCTGCGACTGAGCAGTGATCGGCAATGCCAATGGATGTGGGTCTGTAGGCTGCAGCTGCAGCATGAGGAACCCTTGCTTTCAGGGGTTAGTGCTTTTGGTGGTGGTAGCTTGGAGTGTGCGTGCCGCCGCACCTGCTGTAGCAATGATCCTGTGATTCGTTCATGAGGTATGTCGCATTGTGGATCTCAGAACATGAGGCAATGTGGCACAGAGGTGTGCATGCGCAAGGAAGAAATGCAAGGCAGAGGCGCGTGCTCATGTACTACATCAGTGAGGAAGAGGGAAGGTGCCTCACCTCTTGAAATTTGAGATTTCCAGCAGAACTTGATGGCAGAGTGGTGGGCAGTGGACAAAACGTCTACATACCATGTCGATGGGCAGTCATGGTCTGTCTGGACGCACACATCTTGGCCAAACGCTGGTGTGTTCCAAGGAGCTTGCCTTTCGAAGCGCTGTTCTCTGCACTTTGTTGTATCCTCTGCTCCATGAAAGCACAAGAATGGAAGGTGTGCAGAGGATGTCAACCTTGACATGTCAACCAATTCATGCACTGGCACACAGTGCATGTGCATCAACAAGGAGCAAGAAGTGAGGGGGGACAGTCTCTCACACACTTGAGAAGCTGTGCGATGTAGAGAGAGATGGTGACTGCCAAGTTCACAACACCAACACTTGTTGTGGCACACGCCGATGTCAGTCTGTCCTAATCTGGTCCTAAGCCATTGGTTTGGTTGTAAATCTCTGCACACACAGCGTGCATCAGTAAGGTTGGACACCCCCTAGTGTAGGTCATGATGCTTGTGAGAATGGACCAGTCAGCATGCACATGGTGAGAGCAGATAGAAACTGTGCTAAAGCGCAGGTTGGGGCAGCAGTGCTGTTAAATCGAGATCGAGACGAGAAATCTCCGTCTCGAAGTCGGTCTTGAACATTTCAGTACGAGCTGTCTCGTACCGCCGGTCACGATCAAGACATTCTCGATCTCGTACCGACGTGCACCTGGGGGGTGAGAAGATTACAGGAAGCTTCCTAGCCTTTCTGCTTGCTAGCCTGACAGCACGGGTCTCGCTGGTTGACACACAGGTTATGCAAGGGACAGCTGTTGGGTTTGTGTCAGATACACACAGTGACCTCTTGCCTCGTTGCACACTCTCCTCACTGACACAGGTGACTAACTCGAGAAAGGCAACCCCTGCTGGCTGCTACGCCATGGTGGCATGACTGCACAGCGAGTCTCACAGCCGGGCATCAACCAGGCATCAAATCTCACATGACTTCATCGTGTGAAGGACCAGCAGTTGCAAGTACCAAGAAATGGAAGAACGTGGCTTTCGGTCGTGTCATGTACTGTGCCAGCCGGGTTCATTTCCTGGCTTACTTTTGTGTGGTTGAAACTTGCATGGCATGATTTGTGCTCAAAGGAGACAATGGGGTGTGTGTGGTGTTCGAGCCCCAAGGAGGGGATAAGCCGAGAGCGAGATCGAGCTCGCCGCTCGCTCGCTCTCGGCTTGTCTCCCGTCACCCAAGACCTCGCACCTCTGTGTCTTGTCTTTTAACTTACTCTCTCGTTACTTCTAACTTCCACCATAACCCATTGCTCGCTTGGTGTCTTCCAAGCCTCACCTCAGCTGCTGCCTACTTGTCTAACGCAGCAGCCTACTGGTATCAGAGCAATTTGCGTGGAAGACGGGCAGCGGATCGATCTGCTGTCCACGTATCCTGGGTCAAACCCGCGACGGCCACTCTTGGCGTCACGCCTCCACCCCGCCATCACAACCCATCAGCATAACAGCAGCTGACTGTTGTAGCCACAGCAGCTGACTGCTGTAGCCACAGCAGCTGCGAGTGATGGCATTCTGCAGTCGGGGCTCTTTGGTCTTCCCCTCCTCCTGCTGGTTGGGCTCCCCTCTATTCCTGGGTTGGGTGGGGTTGGAACAGGTTCCTACAGGTGTGCCAACCGCCTTCCCATATTTCCCACGCCCACTGGGGCAGGGGAAACGCTGCCGAAAAATTTTTGGCAGCGTGGGGGGGCCCGTCGCCGTCTCCTAGCGTTATTTGCAGCAGCTGCAACGTGAACAACGTCCCAGCCTGAGCAGCGCAGCAGCAGCAGCCTCGCAACATCCCTGCAGCAGTGGATCTAGCTCCTTAGCTCCGTAGCAGCAGCCCAGCAGCAGCACCTTATCAACAGCAGCCTCGCAGCAGCATTTTAGCAGCAGCGCAGCATTAGCTCAGCAGCAACTCGGCAGCAGCTCAGCAAACAGCTTCGCGGCAGCTTAGCAGCAGCTCAGCAGTAGATCAGTGGCTGCTCAGCAATCTCCTCAGCAGCAGCTGAGCAACACCTCAGTAGCTTCGCAGCAGCATCTTACCAGCAGCGCAGCATCACCTCAGCAGCAACTCAGCAGCAGCTCAGCAAACAGCACCGCAGCAGCTCAGCAGCAGCTCAGCAGCATATTAGCAGCTGCTCAGCAAACTGCTTAGCAACAGCGCAGCATCACCTCAGCAGCAGCTCGACAGCTGCGCGCAAACAGTCCAGCAGCAGCTCAGCAGCAGATCAGCAGCTGCTCAGCAAACATCTCAGCAGCAGCTCAGCAGCAGCTCAGTAGCAGCACGACAACAACAGCAGCAGCTGCAGCAAACACCTACACCACAGCAGCCGCATAACCAATGTGACAGGAGCAGCAAGCGGCGTTGTGGAGAATTTGCACTGCACCCTTGTAGCAGTCTCCGCACCACCGTCTGGTGGTGCTCGCCGTCACGCTGGCGCATTGGGAGGATCTCGGTGGCGACTCAGGGGAGAGCTCGGCACTATAACGCCCGGTAAGACCTCCCTCCCCTGGTGCCTCTGGGGGGATTCAGTAGCCGCACGACGCCGCTGCTGCAGTGCCGCATTCAACTTGGCGTCAGGACGTGCTAGAGTTTGCTCGCACCTTCACACGTACTGCGTCCGCCGTGATAGACGCGGCAGCTGCAGCTGCTGCCACCTTTGCCACCGCAGCTAGAGCAGCATGTGCCCCTACGTCAACGTCAGCTGGCCGCGCCGCCGAATCCTACACTGAGGCGGCCATTGTAGCTGGACCGTTGGCTGTGGCAGCGGCTGACATTGGTATACAGCTAGCGGCAGCTGCATCATCTGTGGCCTCTGCAACAGCTTCTGCAGCTTCACCCGTATCCGCTGCAGCTACGGCCATTCGCACCTCCACAGCCGTCGCTATTGCAGCATCTGCATCAGCACCCTCTGACATCACCACACTCGTCACAGCGGCCGTCGTTGCAGCGGCGGTCCTTCCTACCGTTGGCGCCGCCTTCACCACAGGCTGCCTGTCACTGATTGTGCCGGTTGCATCTTGCGTCTCTGTGCTCTCCGCTGCAGCTGCTTCTATTGTCCCGCCTGTCCTTGCTCTTTTGCGCAACCCCTCACACTCCTCGTGAGGTCTCCTTGTCTGCATCTTCTTTCTCCCGTCCTCTGTCTCTCTCCTCTGCGGTGGCTTGTCTGTGTGATTTGGGTCGGGCTGTCTTGCAGCACATATTCATCGTGCCTAAGGCATTCCCAGTTTTCCCACGCCCACTGGGGCGGGGGAAACTCTGCCAAAATTTTCTCGGCAGGGTCCATTAGTCGTCACCATGCCTGGTGACGACGAGTCGGTCATAGCAGACCTTCAGCGCCAGCTGGCCCTCGCTCGCGACGCTCAGCGTGATGCCGAAGAGCGTCTCAAAGTCGCGAATGACAACCGCGCCGCCTTCGCAGATGAGGTGGCTGCGCTTGTGCTCAAGCGGCTGCCTGCTGCCTCTGTTCTGCCCGCTGGCTCTTCTGCTGGCGCCGGTGCCGGTGTCTCTTCCACCCCACCTGCTAACTCTGCTGCCTCTAACCCTGCTGTCACCCCATCCACTGTCTCTCCTGCCGCAGTCTCCCGCCAGCATGACTTCTTCTCCCAGCCCCCTGTCTTTTCTACTGGACTTGCTTTCTCTTCCTAGGAGACCCGGTTTAGTGCATGGGCCCAGGGAGAAC
The DNA here is from genome assembly GCA_023375785.1 of Penium margaritaceum. Lineage (NCBI taxonomy): Eukaryota > Viridiplantae > Streptophyta > Zygnematophyceae > Desmidiales > Peniaceae > Penium > Penium margaritaceum. The sequence goes on along the minus strand of SZWC01011541.1, from coordinate 48,699 downwards.
TTATTTGGGAATACTACTTCCCTGCCACACTTTTCTTCACCCCTGTCGCTGACGAGTCTGCTCGCGCCGTCCGCGCCCTCATTGCTGCTGCCCCTGAGACTCTCATCGACGAGGTTGGCACCTACAATGCTAACCCCGCTGTTCAGTGTCTGGCTGACCCAGTCGGTGCGTACACTATGCTTCGTCGCCGCACGACAGTCACAGGTCAGGCGGCACAAAGTGCCCTCACCGTTCAGTTCAACACGCTCTTAATGCGAGCGGACAAGTCGGCCGACGCCTATTGGGCACGCGGGCTCAAGCTGCTTCGCGAGCTTGATAAGGCTGCACCAGGTCAGCTGTCAGCTGTGCACACCATGGTCAACGGGTTGCTCCCCGAGCTGTCGGACCTTCTCCCCGATGTCAAGGCAGACGAGCTGCAGCGTCTTGCCTCCCAGCCTGTTCCACCCGATTCCCCTCCAGGCGTTGGTGCCCTCTGGGACTTTGTCGCTGATAGGCTCGCAGCGTGGTGGACGAGCCTCCAAAACAAACGCCTTCATCGCACTGCAGTCGCAGGAGTGGCCGCCGTCTCCATCGCCGCCTCCACTTCTTCCTCCGCTGCTGCATCGGCCTCGTCTCCATCCTCTTCTTCCTCCTCTTCTCCCTCTACAGCCACGGCCCTTGCATCCCAAGGTCGTGGACGTGGACGCGGGCGTGGACAAGGCAAGGGGAAGGGCAAATCTGCTGCATCGTCTCGTGTTCCTGGTGAGGTGGTGTGCTGGAACTGTGGCTCCCCTGAGCACTCCGCTCGCAAGTGCCCTGCACCCCCTAACGACGTCCGCCTCGCACGCGCCATGCGTGCCCATTGGGCGCGCACCAGCGGGCCCTCCTCTTCTTCCTCCGGTGTTAGCTCCAGCTCCAGCTCTACGTCATCTACTAGCTCCCCAGCTCATGCCTACCCCACCGCCGGTGTCACTAGCGTCCATCCGCCTGTCCTCTACCCTTGGGGCTGGCCATCGTCCTATGGAGCGCCCGCCTTCGCGGGCCCACCTTCCTCGGCTTACGTCCCTCCTCCGTGGTTCGCCTCTCCCTCGAGCGCGCCTGCTCCATCGTCTGCAGCCTCCATCGACAGCGAGCGCTTGCTAGAGCAGTCTCTCCTCCAGCGTCTTCACCTTCGTGATCAGGGAGGTGAGAGTGTGTCTTTGTTGGCCAGAGGTCTTGCCTGTCAAACTGACATAGTCTTTCGTGGGGACCCCCCCGGTCACGTCCTTGGGCTGCCATCCTCTTCTGTCCCGTGGGTCGAGCACTGGCAGTCTGTCGTTCTTCCTCGTTGTCTTGCTGCCTGTGCCTCATCCCCGCCCTCCGTCGGCACTGTTGCCACCTGTGGCGTCCTTCCCCATGTCCGTGTCTCTGGTGGCTTCTGGGTCCTTGACTCCGGAGCCACTCATCACATGACCTCTGTTCGGTCCGCTTTTGTCTCCTTGGGTCCTGTCGGCTCTGTTTGCTTTGTGCGCACTGGTTCCGGTCAGCTCCTTCCCGTCCAAGGTGTTGGTGTTGTCTGTTTTGTCGGTCCCAGTGGCGTGCTGTTTCTGCCTGACGTTCTGTTCGTGCCTTCGTTGGAACTCAGCCTGCTGTCAGTGCCGTCGCTCGACGATCAGGGCATGGATTTCTGCGCTAGTCAGGGCGTGGGCTCTGTCAGTCTCCGCTCTTCTGGTCGCGTCGTCTTGCGGGGGGTTAAGTGTGCCAAGCTGTACCGTGTTCCCCTTCATGCCCCCTCTGCACCTGCTGTTGGCTTGTCCCTTGCTCACGTCGCGCCTTCCCTTTCTCCTGCTGATATCCAGCTCTTGCATCGCCGCCTTGGCCATGTGCACACTGATGCTACCACTAGCATGCTTCGCCTTCAACCCGCTGTTGGCTTGTCCCCTTCCACCTTCCCTGCGCCATGCCCCTCTGACTGCCTGGACTGTGCCCAAGGCAAGATGCATCGTTCACCCTTTGCCTCTTCGGACTCCCATTCCGCTCATCCTCTCGATCTTGTTCATGCCGACATCATGGGGCCTCTTCCCCATGACTTTCTTGGGGGAGCGGGGCGTTACGTCCTGTGCCTCACTGACGATTTTTTTCGTTTCCGTTGGATCTTCGCTCTTCGTCAGAAGAGTGATGTTGCTTCTGTCATCGTGTCGTGGCTTGTTCAGGCTGAACGTGCGTGTCAGCGTTCACTACGAGTATTTTGCATTGATCGTGGCGGTGAGTTCCTTGGACCCACCGCCCACTTTCTTGAGTCCCAAGGGGTGTGTCTGGAGACCTTGGCTCCCTACACACCCCAGCAAAACGGAGTTTCTGAGCGTTGGAATCGGACCCTTGCCGATGGTGTCCGCACGCTTCTATCTGAATCTGGGCTCTCCCCTCTCTTTGCCTTTGAGGCCATGAGCTATATGACCTGGGTGTGGAATCGCGTCCCTCACGGTCCTCTTCCCCGCACCGTTACGCCCTTTGAGCGTTGGTACGGCTCCCGTGCTGACCTCCGTCTGGCTCGCGTCTGGGGTAGCATTGCGTCTGTCTGGCTCCCAGAGGATCTCCGCGACGGGAAACTCTCCCCGCGTGGACATCTCTGCCCCTTCTTGGGCGTTTCCTCCCAGTCGAAAGCCTGGCGCTTCTACGACTCAGAGCGTCAGCGCGTCATTGAGTCCCGGGATGCCTTGTTCTTCGAGTCCGTGTTTCTCCGTGACCTCGATCGTCACTCGTCTGCTGCCTCCCTGCTTCCGCTCTCTCGGTTGCGGGGGGAGGTCGGCCTTGCAGTCCCGTCTGCCCCTGCCGTCCCTGCTGCTGTCACGTCTCAGCAGCCTTCACCCTCAGAGCGTTCTCCAACGGCCGGCACTGTGACTCCACCATCCTCTGACGCCCCCCCGTCGGTGTTGTCTAGCTTGCTTGGAGCTCCGTCATCCTCTGTGGTGTCCTCATCTGAGTCCTCATCTGCTGAGTCCATCTCTCCCGCACCTTTTGCTGCGTCCCCATCCAGTCCACTCACTCCAGTCATGCCCAGTCCACCCACTGCTCCTCCACGCCCTGCCCCCATCGAACCTTTTGTTCGTGGCGGACGTCTGCGTGCGCTTCCCTCTCGCTCCTCTAGTGCTGCAGCGCCCTCTGCTCAACCTTCGCAGACCTTGTCTGGACAGTCCCCAGCGCTGCCTACTGGTATGGACGCCCTGGGCCTAGCCACAGGAGTTGTGCATCCCAGCTCTGTCCTTGGGTACACACTGCTCACGTCCGAGCATGAGCGTGCGGTCGAGGCCGTCATCCTTGGGAGCATTGCCGAGTGCAATGCAACTGTTGTCGCCCTGCCTGACCCGACCACTGTTTGCCAGGCACGGGTAGCACCCGACTCCCAGCAATGGGAGGCTGCCATGCGAGACGAGCTGAGAGCCCTGGATGACCACGCCGTATACGAGCTGGTCGATCTCCCACCAGGCCGCAAGGCGATCGATGCCCGCTGGGTCTTCCGTCGTAAGTACAAGCCTAACGGCGAGCTCGACAAGTACAAGGCCCGGCTTACAGCAAAGGGGTTTTCTCAAGTCCCCGGCGTTGACTTTGACGAGACTTATGCTCCCGTCGGACGCTACACCACAGCTCGAGCCCTCCTAAGCCTTGTCGCACACCACGACTGGGAGCTCGAGCAGATGGATGTAAACAATGCCTTTCTGCATGGTCGGCTGGATGAAGAGATTTACATGGTGCAGCCTCCAGGGTTCTCTGACGGCACCAATCGAGTTTGGAGACTGAGAAAGGCCCTCTATGGCCTCAAGCAGTCACCACGGTGCTGGAACCAGGAGATCACCTCCACCCTGGAGAAGGGGGGATATCGCCGAAGCACGGTGGATTCCTCCCTCTTTGTCATTCCACGATCGGCTCCCTTTGCTGCCATCCTCGTGTACGTCGATGACCTGCTTATGGCATCCCCGAGTCGCGAAGGTGTGTCAACTGTGAAGTCCCTGCTGCAGTCCGCGTACAAGATGAAAGACTTGGGTCCGGCTCGGGTGTTTCTTGGCATGGAGCTTGAGTGTGACCGCGCTCGTCGCGTTCTGCACGTCCACCAGGCCGCGTACGTCAGGAGCCTGGGGGAGCGCTTTGCTTCCCTGCTTGAGTCTGTTCCCACTGCCTCAACACCGATGACGCCCGCGGGGTAGAGGTTGTTGAAAACTCTAGACGTGTCAAAACTGGGGGAGACGGTGGACGTGACAGACTAGCTGCGAGTCATAGGGTCACTCATGTACCTTGCCACCACTACTAGAGCAGACGTAGCCTTTGCTGTCAACTTCCTTGCGCAGTTCTCACAGTCACCACGTGCACGGCACATGGAAGCAGCACTACGTGTTGTGCGGTATGCACTCTCCACTGCCCGCGTTGGTCTGTGTTACCGTGCGCAGCCGTCAGTGGTCGTTGATGGGTACACTGACAGTGACTGGGCACATGACACGGATGCACGCAGTCGCACTGGCTATGTCTTCCTAGTCGGTGGGACTGCGATCTCCTGGAAAAGTGGCAAGCAAGGTTGTGTTGCACGCAGCTCCAGTGAGGCAGAGTATGTTGCCCTTGGTGCTGGAACCTGTGAAAGTGTCTGGTTGTGTTGTTTGTTGTAGCAATTGCGTGTTCCCATTCGCTGCATCACCTTGCGTTGCGACAACCAAAGCACAAAGGCTATTGCTGAGCATGATGGCATGCATCACACTCGCACAAAGCATATCAATGTGGAACATCATTTTGTGCGTGAGCGTGTGGCTACAGGCGATATTCAGATTGTGTGGGTCGACATCCGACAGCAACGTGCAAACTTCCTCACAAAGGCACTTAGCAGCAATGTCTTCAAGGCAGCAATTCACGCTGTTGGTCTGTTGTGTCCTCGTAAATCTCCTGGTTGACCTGTTGTGCCAGTGCCTGTGTACAGTCTTGCGTCGTGTCACTTCTCGTGACGTCGGTGTAGTGCCTGTTGTGCCGTTGTGCAAGTCGGCCGTGGGTCATGGGGGAGTGTTGGGTTTGTGTCAGTATCACACAGTGACCTCTGGCCTCGTTGCACACTCTCCTCACTGACACAGGTGACTAACTGGAGAAAGGCAACCCCTGCTGGCTGCTACGCCGTGGTGGCATGACTGCACAGCGAGTCTCACAGCCGGGCATCAACCAGGCATCAAATCTCACATGACTTCATCGTGTGAAGGACCAGCAGTTGCAAGTACCAAGAAATGGAAGAACGTGGCTTTCGGTCGTGTCATGTACTGTGCCAGCCGGGTTCATTTCCTGGCTTACTTTTGTGCGGTTGAAACTTGCATGGCATGATTTGTGCTCAAAGGAGACAATGGGGTGTGTATGGTGTTTGAGCCCCAAGGAGGGGATAAGCCGAGAGCGAGATCGAGCTCGCCGCTCGCTCGCTCTCGGCTTGTCTCCCGTCACCCAAGACCTCGTACCTCTGTGTCTTGTCTTTTCACTTACTCTCTCGTTACTTCTAACTTCCACCATAACCCATTGCTCGCTTGGTGTCTTCCAAGCCTCACCTCAGCTGCTGCCTACTTGTCTAACGCAGCAGCCTACAACAGCAAGGGTATGGAGAGACACGCGCACTTGTATCTCAAGCTTCAACTGAAGTAAATGTAGAGAGAAATAACAAATGACAGGTCCACAGCATAAATAGCCGCCGTGGCTCACGGCGGGTGGCGCACACGACGGTGCCTGTCAAACCTGAACCGGCCCAAAACCACTGTTTTGGCCATAATTCTGCGCACAAGCGTCCAAACAGAGCGCCGTCTGATCCTACGGATGCACGACGAAAAGACAGACACAACGACTGGTCACACGCCTACGTCCGGGAACAGCCGGAGAGTGTAAGAAAACAAACATGTAAATCAGCCTGGCAGGGCTGTCCACCGAGAAAATCCTGAAGACCTCCAAACGTAGTCCATGGGCTGTGGGAGCCCTCTGGTACAGTGGGTAGGCTGCCAGGCTGCCTCCAGCGGGTGGAGCATCACCTTTGGGAACTCTGTCTCCAGCTGGGTCCGCCTGAAGGATCTGCATGAGCATGGACACGGCCGAGTGGTCACAACCAACTGTACAACTGTGTATGACTGACAACATCACAACACTCCCCCATGACCCGATGGTACGCATGTCCATACACGTGCAGAACGCGTGCCGGTGTAACACAGAGTGCTCAACAGGGACTCGGAAAATCACCCAATCTCGGACAGGGGTCGCAATCCGACGGAACGAACAGCCCCGAGGAACTTCCCACGTGCCAGTGCCTTGGTCAGGAAGTCAGCGCGCTGCAAGTCTGTGCCCACCCAGACGATGGAGATCAACTGCCGCTCCACCTGATCGCGCACGAAATGATACTCGACAGCGATGTGCTTCGTGCGTGCGTGGAACACACCAGAGTTCTCAGCGATCGCGAGAGCACTCTGGTTGTCGCATCGGAGGATGATGGTAGGCACGGACTGACCCAAGCACTGGAACAACCACTGCAGCCACACCGCCTCAGCGACGCCAGCGCCCAGAGCAACATACTCAGCCTCTGAGGAGCTGCGAGCAATGCACCCCTGCTTGCCGCTGCGCCAAGACACAGCGGTGCCACCAAGCAGGAACACGTTACCCGTGCGGCTGCGTCCATCAGGACTCCATGCCCAGTCGCTTTCGGTGTAGCCATCTACCACAACCGAGCACTGTCTTCGAAAGCAGAGACCGTAATATGGTGTGGAGACCATGTACCGGACGACTCGCAAAGCTGCGTGCAGAGCGCGAGCCCGAGGGGACTGACTGAACTATGCGAGTAGGTTGACAACGAAAGCAATGTCCGGACGCGTGGTCGTGGCCAAGTACATCAGTGAGCCAATGATGCGCAGGTACAGGGTCACGTCCACGGTCTCGCCCAGATCGGCTGGGTCTGTCACCTTCAGGGCGTCCTGCCCGTCGGGAGTGATGGGTGACGAGGCGGCGGGAATAGCGCCAAGGATGTCAGCAAACCGCTCCCCCACAACCTGTGCATATCGTGCCTGATGGAGGAGGAGTGTCCGTCGACGACGATCACACACAATCTCCATCCCGAGGAAAATAGCCGCTGGACCAAGGTCCTTCATCCTGTAGGCGGCCTGTAGGACCGCCTTGGCCTCCTTCACGGCCTCCAGTGAAGGAGACGCAGTCAGGAGATCGTCCACATACACCAGAATGGCAGTGAGGTGCTCGGCTGTCCGTCGGATGAAAAGTGACGGGTCGGCATCACTCTGGACGTACTCGGCCTGAGTGAGGGTGCGAGTGATCTCTTGGTTCCAGTACCGGGGTGACTGCTTTATGCCATACAAGGCCTTGCGCAAGTGCCAGACCTTGTTGCTTTCGACCTCAAACCCAGGTGGCTGGACGATGTAGATCTCCACCTCCAAGGTACTGTGGAGGAACGCATTGTTCACATCCATCTGGTGCAGCTCCCAGTCATGGTGAGCAACCACACCAAGCAGCGCGCGATCTGTGGTCATGCGGCCAACAGGGGCAAAGGTGTCAGTGAAGTCGATCCCCTCAACCTGAGAGAATCCCTTGGCAGTCAAGCGGGCCTTATAGCGGTCCAGTGAGCCGTATGGCTTCACCTTCTTGCGGAAGACCCACTTGGCCTGCACGACCTTCCGTCCCTCAGGACGATCGACCAGCTCAAAGACTCCGTGCTCCCGGATGGCCCTGAGCTCGTCCTCACAAGCGGCCCGCCACTGCTCAGCATCCTCTCCTGAGAGAGCCTCCTTTAACGTGTATGGATCAGGGACCGTCAAAGGGGAGCTCCGGGTGGCCAGGACACATGCCTCATGGGTCGGACGGACCACAACTAGGTCAGCGGCAGCTGCCTGTGCAGCCTCGTGCTCGTCAGCGATCAGCTGGTGCCTAATGGGACAAGCCGGGTGCACCTCTGTGTAGGTGCCTTGGACACTTAGGCCGAGAGCCTTTGTGCCAGGGTCACCACTGTGCACGCTGCGCGTGTGTCGTCTAGGTGGCGCAACCGCAGTCGAAGATGCTCGTGAGGCCAGTGGGCGGAGACACCCACCTGGTCCACGGGAGTAGCCCGAGTCTGAGCTGACCGACGGTTCTGGCACAGGGAGGGCAGGTGCTGTCTCTAGAGACGCTGCAGGCATGGGCGAGACAAGCGCGGCAGGCGCGGGTGAAACAGGCGCTACAGGCACGGACGAGACGGTCGTGGCAGGCGTGGGCGAGACAGTTGCGGCGGGCGCGTGTGAGGCAGGCTCCGCAGGCGAAGAGGCGGCAGGTGCAGCCCCGGCAGGTGAAGCAGGCACTGCAGGTGCGGGCGAAGCAGGCGCTGCAGGTGCGGGCGAAGCAGGCGCTGCAGGTGCGGGTGAAGCAGGCGCTGCAGGTGCGGACGAAGCAGGCGCTGCAGGTGTGGGCGAGGCAGTCGCGGCAGGCGCGGGCGAGGCAGTCGCGGTAGGTGCAGGTGAGGTAGGAACGACATGCGCAGGCGAGACAGTCGTGGCGGGCGCAAGCGGGACAGGCGTAGAGACTACAGGCCCAACAGCAATGATGGCTGGGTCAATGGTGGCCAGCGACGGTCCCACCCCGGAGGCACCCCAGACGGACTCACCCTGTGGGGTAGACTCCCCCATCCGACGGGAGGCCTCACAGGTGGGAACGTGAGACGCTGCCTGGGTGAGAGTGGCAGACAGGTCGCGGTACGACAGTGCCTCAAAAAACAGCGCGTCGCGCGACTCAATGATGCGGTGGTGACCCGCATCCCAGAAACGCCACGCTTTGGAGTGCGAGGAGACACCGAGGAAGGTACACATCCGGCTGTGCGGAGAGACCTTGGACCCCTGCTGGTCCTCAGTGTACTAGACACAGGCCAAGGAACCCCAGACGCGAGCAAGCCTGAGGTCCGCACGGTGACCGAACCACAGCTCATACGGCGTGACGTGGTCCGGCAAGGGACCATGCGGGAGGCGGTTCCAGACCCACGTCATGTAGGCGAAGCCCTCGAAGGCGAAGGACTCCGGGAGACCACACTCAGCGCGCATGGCGCGAACCGCGTCCTCCATGGTGTGGTTCCAGCGCTCAGACACACCGTTCTGCTGTGGCGTAGCAGGGGCCGAGAGCTGGTAACAGATACCAAGCTCGGCGAAGTGAGTGGTCAGCTCACCGAGATGCTTACCGCCGCGGTCAGAGCGGAAGGTGTGGAGGGAGTGACGAGACTGACGCTCGGCCATCACGAGCCACAAGCGTACGGCTAGAGCGGCATCACTCTTGTGGCGGAGGTAGTAGACCCACCGCATGCGGGTGAAGTCATCCGTGAGGGTAAGAACATACCGACCACGGTCAGCGACAGACTCGACAGGGAGAGGTCCGAGGAGGTCCGAGTGGACAAGCTCCAGGGGACGCTGCACGCGAGTGACGGAGGCAGGGTAGGTGCATCGATGCATCTTGCCCTGAGCGCAGAACAGACAGTCGGTCTTGGGCGGCTTCTCGAAGGAAGCCGCGTCAAGACCGAAAGCGGGCTGTGTACGAATGAGCCTGGACACAGTGTCCGTGCTCACATGTCACAGGCGCCGATGTAACAGGCGCTGGTGGTCGGGAGACAACAACCCCGTGACTAAGACGCGGGCAGATGAGCAAGGGGAAGAGTCAGGAGCAGAGCAGCGCACGATGCGATACAGGTCATCCACAACAGAGGCATGCAACACAACCGTGGAAGTGTCAAGTGCAGTGATCGTGGCATCATCAATGGAGTGGTGAACAGAGAGACCACTTGTGCAGGCACGGACAGAGAGCAGGCTAAGCTCGAGATCAGGCACAAAAAGCACGTCAGAAAGATACACGGGACGGACCATCGAACCGTACGACCCCTGTCCCCTGAACAGGTAGTGACTGCCCAGAACCTGTCCGCACTGACCGAATAGACCCAACAGGACCAAGCACGACAAAGGCGGTACAGTCGCAGGTCATGTGGTGAGTGGCCCCTGAGTCAATGATCCAGTGGCCACTCGCCTCACGACCTGTGGTGGTCACGGTACAACGAGCAACGGAGCACGTTGCCTCTGCTGGACGCTCAGCAGGTGTGGCAGGACAGCGGGACAATGCACGACGATGCGACTCATCCAACCACTCTGTGCTGTCAGACTCATCCTCACCAGGCGAAGTAGCCCCCCCACAAGTACGACCACGTGCCACAAACACAGATGGACAGTCAGTCTGTGGACCACTCGACTGTGACAGCACACTCGCACCTCCCTGTGAGCGAAGTGCCAGCAGTCAACGTAGCTCCGCGATGGTCTGGTCCCTCGGGTCTAGCGTGGTACTCCCCCGGGATGGCGGAGGATGTGCCGCCGGTGCTGCCCCCGAGGTCGCAGCGGCACGGGCTGCTGCTCCAGTGCGGATCCGCTCCTCGTGGGCTGCCTGAAGACCGCGGGTGAGCCTCGCCCAGTCCAGCTTCTGGTGACACTCAGTGTAGCGATGAGGTCCGCCGCAGTTGTGGCAGCGGACCGCCCGTCCGGTGCCACCGGAAGGCTGCTGCGGTCCCCTCTTCTTCTTCCCCTTCTTCCCCTTCACGGCTGCTGTAGTGGCTGTCGGAGTAGTAGGGGAGGAAGCGGGAGAGGCAGAGGTGGAGCTGGTGGGGGTGAAGGTGGACGACGGTGTGGAAGGCGTAGAGGACGTCGCTTCCACTGCTGTTGCGGCCATGGCGCCCTGCCGATGCGCGCGGGCTGCCTCGTCAGCTGTCGCGACCTGGATGAAGTACCGCTGCGCCCAGGGCAACAGCTGCAGGGTGTCAGACATGGACGCAAGGACGTCCTGGTCGAGGCGGAAGAAGGTGTCAGTGAGCTCGGGGCGCACTCCCAACATGATGGTGTCCAACGCCCAGAGCTGAGAGCCGCCTCGGTGCCCAGACAAGTGTACAGGCGCATGGCCCGACGCCAATAATCAGCTGCTGACTCCGAGGATCCCTGATGAAGGGAGTGGAACTCGCGAAGGCGCGCTGACCGGGTCGCGTGAGTCTCTGCTACAAAAAGGGTCAGCGCCAGCTCCCAGCCGCGGCGTGGGTCTACGCCTGCTCCTGTCCCAGGCGCGCCCAGGAAGGGGCGGAAGTCGACCACTGTCTCCTGTGGAATTGCGTACAGCAGTCCACGCATGGCACGCGCTGCCGTCTGGGACTGGAGCGGATCAGCCGTCTGGTACTGGCTGTGGTAGTAGGGCCAGACTCCCTCTGAGTCTGCCCATACCTGAAACAGCACCTCCCAACAGTCAAACCCCGCCTTGCTGTCGTAGCGAGGCGGGGAAGTCTCGAAGTCCTTGGGTCGTCGCTCCGTGGGGAGCTGGACCTCTGGTGGTGCTAGGAGCGGGCGTGGGAAGGGCATGAAAGGCATCAACGCTGCTCCTCCAGCGGCACCCGAGACCTGACGCGGGTCGGTCTGCTGCTGCTGCTGCTGCTGCTGCTG
>SZWC01011541.1:19881-36907 GCA_023375785.1 Penium margaritaceum | reverse complement strand
CTCTCTCTCTCTCCTGGGCTGATGTCCCGGTGTCCCAGACAGAGAGACCAAGGCATCGCGGATCTGTCGCAGCGTAGCTGACTGCTCATCCTGGCGCTGGCGGAGTGACGACTGCTCCACCAGCAGGAAGTCAATCGCCTTTGAGCGTGGGCTGCGACCCCTGCTCGTGACGGTGTCCTCCAGCTCCTTGCCCTTGGAGTTGCTCGGCTCCATGCTGAGGCGGTGCGAAAGTCGTCCGAACGCAGAACCGTCAGCGTTTCTCGCCGATTTAGGACGGTGGCAAAAGTCGACCTTCTGACCAAAAAATCGGCTAAGTGCTGAAAATTTATAAGTTTAAAATTTCACCACTAAAAATTAAAGGTTGTCCAAATGAAGCGAAATTTGGACCACAGAGGCGTCTGAGGATGCTGAAGACAATGGTGAAATGTTTGTCTTCAAAGAATGGGGAAAAAGGCCAAAACAATATGATTTTGTGCTGAGGCCGAAAAAATGAAAAATTCAAATCAGTGATGCGGAACGGTGAATGCTGGAGGCTACAGAGCTCCAAATGAGGCGAGGAAGGGCGCAATGGAAGGCTTGAGATCTAAGCTTTCCAACGAGCCATAGCGCGCAACTTTTGGTAGCTATTTGAGTCCGGCACAGGCGGGTGAAGAGAGGATGGCGGCTGACGCGATTTGCGTCTGCGGCTCCTCCACGTCCGTGCGGCTTCCAGGAAGCTGCACGGCTGGAGTCAGCACCTACAAAAGGTACTGGTGCCTCTGGTGCCTGAGTGGCCACGGCCGCCGCTGCTGCTATTGCTCGCTGATGGTGCTGTTGCTCGCCCGGTTTGCGGCTCCAAGTCGCCACACGGGCGGCCTCGGACCGGCTGCTGCTGCGCGCAAGGGCTCCAACGGCCTCAAGCCGTTGTGTCACGCTGTAGCTGCAGCACGAACCTGCCGTTGCGGTTTCTGACGCATCAGGATGATGGCATATGCGTCGCTGCGTGCTCTTGTCGCTTCAAGCGACTCAGGGTGGTGATGGGTCCAACCAGGACCTGCTGCTGCTGCTGTGGGCTGCTGCCACTGCTGCTGCTCACTGCTGCTGCAGCNGCACTTGTATCTCAAGCTTCAACTGAAGTAAATGCAGAGAGAAATAACAAATGACAGGTCCACAGCATAAATAGCCGCCGTGGCTCACGGCGGGTGGCGCACACGGCGGTGCCTGTCAAACGTGAACCGGCCCAAAACCACTGTTTTGGCCATAATTCTGCGCACAAGCGTCCAAACGGAGCGCCGTCTGATCCTACGGATCCACGACGAAAAGACAGACACAACGACTGGTCACACGCCTACGTCCAGGAACAGCCGGAGAGTGTAAGAAAACAAACATGTAAATCAGCCTGGCAGGGCTGTCCACCGAGAAAATCCTGAAGACCTCCAAACGTAGTCCGTGGGCTGTGGGAGCCCTCTGGTACAGTGGGTAGGGTCCCAGGCTGCCTCCAGCGGGTGGAGCATCACCTCTGGGAACTCTGTCTCCAGCTGGGTTTGCCTCAAGGATCTGCACGAGCATGGACACGGCCGAGTGGTCACAACCAACTGTACAACTGTGTATGACTGACAACATCACAACAGGGGGTGTAGGTAGTGCCAGAAAGCATGGATGCAAGACAGCAAGAGACTGCGGCAGTTCACCAAGAGAGGTTGACTGCCATGGCGGTCAGTGGAGCGACCGTTAGGTTATAAAAAAAACGAACAACCTGTTGGTTTTTGAGCTCATTGTGCTCTGTTGTCTCCTCCCGGCTTGTGTACATCGGCGTGCAGATGACTGACGGCGAGACTCGACGCTGATGGAGTGCCGTCCGGTGGAGCCGACGCATGCTGAGGTCATCTCGCAATTCGCTGGAGCCCCCTCTCTCCGGCGACGTGTTGAGCTCCATCGGCGGGCCTCCTCGACGGTCGCGATGCCGGCAGTCACTGCCACCGCAGTCACTGTCTGCATGCGTCCAGCGCGTAGTGTCGTACCTACGTTGTCATGCGCTGCCTAGGGTCCCTGTTGCATGTTGCATGGCCCTGTTTGGCAGCATAAACCATCGTGGGCACTGCCTGGGTTCAGGCTGCCATAACTCCTCGCTGCTAATTTTCTAGCAGATTCTGACCGCACGGCTGCGTTCACAGCGTTGGTGTTATGGTATGGTCCAGTTTTCAGGCAAAACGGACGACGCCCGGGTTTTGGGCTGTCGGCCGTATGGCAAGCCTCACCGAGAAAACCTGCCAGCCTGAAATAAGCTATTTTTTCATTGGCTCATGAACTGAGTAACAAGCTCTACAGAGCTGGGAGGGGGGGCTAGAACTTGGAGGGGTCCCCCATTGCTGTTCATTCTTGATTGCTAATCAGTTACAATCAGTTTCCAGCTGCTTTTTGGTGCTAACACTGGCGCGCACACTTCTGAGTAACAAACACAGAGCTTCCAGACTTAGACTCTAGAGCAGCAGACTGAGGGGGCAGCTGACTTAAGCAACGAGCATGGAAGCCCGCACGCTGCATCAACAACGCAGTTGCCCCAACCTGCTACCTAGTTTCCTTTTTGGTATGAGAGCCAGAGCGTAGCAGCAGCAGCAGTAGACTGACGTACAAGTGCCAGGCAACGCCGGCGGACTTCCAAACGCGCCAATGCAGGGGAAATGTAGTCGGATTTTTTCCGGCAGCATTGACCCGCCTGGTAGCGGCGTCAAAAAATTTCCCACGGCCACTGGGCCAGGGGAAATGCTCCCGGATTTTTCCCGGCAGCACTGACTCCCACGCTGGACGCAAGGAAGTGAGCGGCCGACCACGTTAGGCCCTTGCTGACGATGGCGCAAGACAGCGACGTCCTCAGGTGTGACTGAAAGCAGCATCCAGCAGCAGCAGCAGCAGCTTGCCGCGGCAGCGAGCAATGGCAGCAGCGGCCAGCAGCAACAAGAGCTAGCAGCAGCTGGCAGCAGCAGCAGCTCGCAGCAGCAGTAGCCCGCAGCAGCAGCAGCCGGCAGCACCAGCAGGTGCAGCGAGCAGCAGCCTGCAGCAACAGCTGCTCGCAGCAGCCAGGAGCAGTAGCAGCAGGCGGCAGCAGTAGCAGCTGGCTGTAATAGCTTGCAACAGCTGCAGTTTCAGCAGCCCGCAGCAGCTGCAGTTGCAACAGCTCGCAGCAACAGCTGCTGTAGCTGCGAGCAGCCAGCTGCTTGCAGAGAGCAGCGAGCAGCCAGCTGCTCGCTGTGAGCAGCCAGGTGCTCGCAACGAGCAGCGAGCAGCCAGCTGCTCGCTGCAAGCAGCCAGCTGCTCCCAGCGAGCAGCCAGCTGCACGCTACGAGTAGCCAGCTGCTCGTAGCAAGTAGCGGGCAGCGAGCTGCTCGATGCGAGGAGCTCGTACAAGCAAGGAAAACAAAAAAAAAACAAAAAAAAATTTGGGGACCCCCTCCCAATCTGTCCCTGTGTTCAGGAGCAACAGCAGCAGCAGCCGCTGCAACAGCAGCAATAGCAGTAGCAGCAGCAGCTACAGCAGCAGTAGTAGCCACAGTAGTAGCAACAGCAAAAGCAGCAGTAACAGCAGCAGCAGCAGCAGCTGCTACTGTAGTGGCGGCAACAACAGCGACAGCAACAGTAGCGCCAGCAGCAGCAGCAGCATCAACAGCAGCGGCTGCAGCAACCACTACTGACGTCAGCAGCTGTCTGCTGACGTCACTGCTCACATCATCAACCACATACACATAAAAAAAAAGAAAAAAAAAACAAAAAAGGGGGAAACCAGGAGGACACCAGGGGACTCTGCTGACGTCTGCCATCCTTGGCAAACGTCACTCTTGACATCAGCAGCACACACCCAACAACAAAGGACAAAAAAAAAACCAAGGCTTTGGCACACCATGGCTGACTCTCACGAGGCGGAGGGGTCCTCCTCTGCGAGGGGGACCCCTACCTCCCCTTCTTGCGGCGCCTGCAGTAGCAAGAGCTACACCAGCGACAACAGCAGCAACAGCAGCAGCAGCAGCAACTGTAGTAGCAGTAGCAGCAGCGGCAGCCGCAGTAGCGGCAGCAGCTACAGCAGCCGCACCAGGTGCTGCAACAGCAGCAGCGGCTGCAGCAGCAGTAGCATCAGCCGCTACACCAGTAGCAAGAGTAGCAACAGCAGCGGTAATAGCAGCAGTAGCAGCAACCGCTGCAATAGCAGTAGCAGCAGCAACAACAGCAGCAACAACAGCAGTGGCTGCCACTACAGCAGCAACATCAGCAGCATCGGCAGCAGTAGCAGCACCAGCAGCCGCTGGAGCCCCAGTAGCCCACTGGTGTCGTCGGCGACGACCTTGATCTCATCGTGGCTCTTCAGCACCAGCTCGCCGCCTTGACGCAGCAGCTTGCCGCGCTACAACCACCAGCCTCCCAGCCTGCCACCAGTGTGCTGCCGTCATTTGTCCCTCTAGGACACGCCAGCTCGGCTGTGTCAGCTGCCACATATTACCTGGCACAGCAGCAGACTCAGCGCCAGCGACAGACAGTGACCTCCGTCCTTGGCCCCACTTTGGGTGCCGGCCGCAGGTAGAAGGACTTTGAGACGACGACGCCGCCGCTTCAGGCCGGCGAGCAGTTCCGGAGCTGGGAACTCAGCTTCCGGATCTGGGCCCAAGGTGAGGGTCTCTGGATGTACAACACCTTCCCTTATGACTCCACCCAGGCTGACTAGCTGTATGACGCTGGTCGCACCGTTCATGTCTTAGTCCCAGTCGCTCGTCCTACGTCTCGCCTGGCCCTCAAGCCTTTCCTTAGTGACTTCACCACTGACGTCCCTCCAGACCCTGCCGCCGCCTGGCATGTCCTCACCAGGTCCCATCGCCTGTCCAGCGACGCTGAGATCAGTCGACTGCTCCAGGAGTTCAACTCCCGACACATGGGGGAGACTGAGACGGTCACTGCCTACTGGCAACGGGCAGAGGACATCCTTTGACGTCTCGGCACATTCGCTCCGCCACCTCTGTCCGCGCTTGTCACCATCAAGCGCGGCGCCACCAACGCGTATTACCCCCAGGACGTCCTCTCCACCATGGCGGCCCAGGGCACCCTCATGCCCTGGGTGTACGAGCTCTTTCTCCGTGTTGAGGAAGCTCGACAGGAGTCCCAACTCCATCGCATGGAGGCGCTTGCATCCCCTGCCGCCGCCTCCCCTGCCGGTACCTCCCTCCCCGTCGCTTCACCTGCCGTTGCCTCTGTGGCCATCGCCTCCCCCGCTGCAGCTACCTCATCGACGTCAAAACCGAAGAAGAAGCGCAAGAACAAAAAAGGCAAGGGTCCTTCGCAACAGCAACAGCAGCAGTCGTCGACCGGATCCAGCGGTGGCGGCGCGGTCTGCCACAACTGGGGTCGGCCTGGACACGGGTGGTACACATGCCCTCTGCCGACGGACGAGGCCCGCGTCATCGCCACCCTGCGACGCCAGCGAGAGCACTGTCTCGCCTCTGCCGCCGTCGCTACTGCTGACACTCAGACCTCGTCCAGCAGCTCGGCCGCTCCGATAGTTTCGCCTGTCCTACAGACGCCCCCGCAACAGCAGTACTACTCCCATCCATCGGCGCTTCTGTTTCCTTCGTCAGCCCAGTCCTCTTACTACCCGGGCTCCGGCGCTGTGACTCCGTACTCGACCTACACTCCCGGGCCATCCTCTCGTGAGCGTCAGCTGGAGCAGTACATCGCGCTCCAGCTTGGCCTGCCTCGCCCTCCTCCCCAGGGAAGTACGAGTTGCGTCACTTCCTGCCCTCTTGTACAGCCTTGCATGACTGAGTCTGAGCTGCGGTCCTGTCCCGTCTCTTCATCTGTCTCGTCGTCTCCTGTGGTCTCCTCCACCCCACTCCTTGACGACATTGCGTGGCTTGACGATTGGCAGTCTCGTTTCGCGCCCCCTTCCACCGCGTCCGCGTCCCTTACTTGCTGTCATGTGANGTACTCGGCCTACACTCCCGGGCCATCCTCCCGTGAGCGTCAGCTGGAGCAGTACATCGCGCTCCAGCTTGGCCTGCCTCGCCCTCCTCCCCAGGGAAGTACGAGTTGCGTCACTTCCTGCCCTCTTGTACAGCCTTGCATGACTGAGTCTGAGCTGCGGTCCTGTCCCGTCTCTTCATCTGTCTCGTCGTCTCCTGTGGTCTCCTCCACCCCACTCCTTGACGACATTGCGTGGCTTGACGATTGGCAGTCTCGTTTCGCGCCCCCTTCCACCTCGTCCGTGTCCCTTGCTTGCTGTCATGTGACCGTCAGCGATCTGGCGACCCCTGTCTAGGACCCTACTGAGACCTGGATCATCGACTCCGGGACCACGCATCACATGACGGCCTCTCGCAAGGCCTTCAGTATTCTTGGCCGTGTCGGCGATGTCTCCGGTGTCCGAACGGGCTCCGGACAGGTGTTACCGGTCCGTGGTGTTGGTGTGGTTCGTTTCCCTGGTCCTGTCGGTGACGTCTTTCTGAATGATGTTCTCATCATCCCTGGTCTCGAGCTCATCCTTCTTTCCGTGACTGCACTTGACCGCATGAGCATGGACGTTGTGCACTCGCGTGGTGTTGGCACTGTGTCGTTGCGTCCGTCTGGTCTTGTCATCCTGCATGCCACCGCCCGTGGCAACCTGTGGCATGTCCCTCGCCTCTTCTCTTCCTCTCCTGTCTCTGCCTCGTCGGCCGCCACAGGCCATGTTTTTGTGACCAGTACGCTTTCTCCTCAGCACACCCGCCTCTTGCACCGCCGCCTTTGTCATGTCCATTCCGCCGCCATAGACAGCATGCTCCTCACCCAGCCGGCCAAGGGCCTTGACCTAGTGACCTTCCCTCTCCCGTGCCCCACTAAGTGCATTGATTGCGCTCAGGGGAAGATGCATCGGTCCACGTAGCCCTTGTCTTCCTCCCGTGCGTCCGCCCCCCTCGACCTGGTCCACTCAGATGTCATGGGCCCACTCCCCAGCGCGTCCGTCGGGGAACACAGCCACTATGTCCTCACCCTCACGGACAACTATTCTCGCTACCGCTGGGTCCTCGGCCTCCGGCAAAAGAGCGATGTCGCTCGGGCCGTTCAAGACTGGCTCGTCCTTGCCGAACGCGAGTGTGGCCGCCCTCTTCGCCGCTTTAGCTCTGTTCGCGGCGGCGAGTACATGGGCGAGGCCACGGCCTTTCTCGCCTCCCGCGGCATCCACCATGAGACGTCTGCGCCATACACACCCTCCCAGAACGGCATCTCCGAGCGCTGGAACCGCACCATGGCCGACGCCGTCCGCACCATGCGCGTTGAGTCCGGTCTGTCCGATGGCTTCTCTTTTGAGGCCATGGCCTACATGACCTGGGTATGGAACCGTATTCCCCACGGTCCTCTTCCCCGCCAGTCCACACCCTACCAGAACTGCTGCGGTCGGCGCGCGGACCTCCACCCTGCTCACGTCTGGGACAACGTCACCATTGTATGGCTACCCGCCCCAAAGCAGGGCGGCAAGCTCGCCCCGCACGGCCGCCCCTGCACCTTCCTTGGTGTATCTCGTCAGTCTAAGGCCTGGCGGTTGTGGGACCCATCCCGGCACTGCATCGTTGAGTCTCGCGATGCCCTCTTCTTCGAGGACCTATTTCCCCGCGACCTCATCCGCTCCGGCTCGTCCGTGTCCCTCCCGTCGCGTGGAAGAGTGGTGAGTCCGTCCTCCGTCCTATCGCTTCCGGGTGACACAACACTCCGTCCCTCTGAGCCGGTAGCCCCTGTCGCATCCTCAGAGCCAACAGCCCCTGTCACGTGTGCTGACCCATCCGGGCTAGCAGCGCCGGTCGCGTCCGCTGGCCCCTCCGAGCCAGCAGCCCCAGTCGCGTCCGCTGGCCCCTTCGGGCCAGCAGCACCGGTCGCGTCCGCTGGCCCCTCGGGGACAGCAACCCCAGTCACGTCCGATGGCCCCTCCGGGGCAGCAGCCCCAGTCACGTCCGCTGGCCCCTCCGGGCCAGCAGCCCCAGTCAAGTCCGCTGGCCCCTCCGGGCCAGCAGCGCCGGTCGCATCCGCTGGCCCCTCCGGGCCAGCAGCGTCGGTCGCGTCCGCTGGCCCCTCCGGGCCAGCAGCCCCAGTCACGGCCGCTGGCCCTTCCGAGCCAGCAACGCCGGTCGCGTCCACTGGCCCCTCCGGGCCAGCAGCCCCAGACGCGTCCGCTGGCTCCTCCTCGCCAGGCATCCCGTCCGCCTCCGTTGGCCCGTCAGACCCAGTGACATCTCCTGCCCGGTTGTGCTACACACGTGGCCCAGGCGGCAGCCTCCGACCTCGGCCGACAGTGCAGACCGTCGCACCGCGTCCTGTGGCGCCTGGACCCCCTGTGGCTCCACGTGTCTCCTCCACTCCCTCGGTCGTGAGAGGGGACCCTGGCACGAAGGCTCTCGGACTAACCACCTCCGCCATCATCTCCGACCTTCACCCGGGCTCTGCACTGGGCTATGCCATGCTTCATCACGAGCATCGGCATGCTGTCATGGCTGCACTCGCCCGCATCCCACCTGGAGCTCGTGATGCACACGCCCTCTACGTTCAATCCACAGCACNGCGCCTGGACCCCCTGTGGCTCCACGTGTCTCCTCCACTCCCTCGGTCGTGAGAGGGGACCCTGGCACGAAGGCTCTCGGACTAACCACCTCCGCCATCATCTCCGACCTTCACCCGGGCTCTGCACTGGGCTATGCCATGCTTCATCACGAGCATCGGCATGCTGTCATGGCTGCACTCGCCCGCATCCCACCTGGAGCTCGTGATGCACACGCCCTCTACGTTCAATCCACAGCACGCACGGAGGACCCAGCCACCCTACGCGAGGCTCGAGCCTCTTCCGAGGCCACACATTGGGATGCCGCCTGTGCCGAGGAGCTTACTGCTATCCAGCAGTACCACGTGTACGACCTTGTTGACTTCCCTCCAGGTCGGAAGGCCATTGGCGCCAAGTGGGTCCTTCGGCGCAAGTGGAAGCCTGACGCTTCCTTGGACAAGTACAAGGCCCGCCTCACAGCAAAGGGGTTTGCTTAGGTCCCTAGAGTCGATTACGGCCAGATCTTCGCCCCTCTCGGTCGGTTCTCCACTAGCCGAGCGCTCTTCAGCCTGGTTGCCCAGCATGGGTGGGAGCTGCATCAGATGGACGTGAGCAACACGTTCCTCCATGGCTCACCGGAGGGTGAGGAGCTCTACATGGTGCAGCCCCCAGGCTTCGACGACGCGACTGGGAGAGAGTGGCGGCTGCGGAAGGCCCTCTATGGCCTGAAGCAGTCGCCTCGGTGCTGGAACCAGGAGATCAGCAGCACACTTCTCCGTGGCGGCCTCCAGTGCAGCACTCCTGACCCCGCACTCTTTCTCAACCCACAAGGTCAGACCTTTGCCGCAGTTCTGGTATACGTTGATGATCTCCTCATTGCGTCGCCAGACACGGCCGCCATCCAGCGTGTCAAGGACTTACTGCACGCCGCCTACCAAATGAAGGATCTCGGGTCTGCCCAAGTCTTCCTGGGCATGGAGCTCGAGCGTGATCCCTCTCAGGGCATCCTACACGTCCACCAGGCTGCCTATGTGCAGACCCTATCAGCTGACAGGGTCTGCACAGCTCGCTTCGTCGAGGACCTGCCCCTCGTATCCAGCGCATCCTCACCCATGTCGTCCGACGGCCAGGTGAAGCTGAAGAGTCCTGACCCAGCTATTGTGGGGGAGCCAGTTGATGTGACCACGTATCTGCGGATCATCGGGTCACTGATGTTCCTGGCGACGACGACGCGTCCAGACATCGCGTTCGCCGTCAACCTCCTGGCCCAGTTCTCTCAGGATCCACCTCACCCCCACTACGAGGCCGCGATCCGAGTGCTGCGCTATGTCATCTCGACTCCTTGGCGAGGTCTCATGTTCCGCCGCCAGCCGTCCGTCGTCGCAGTGGGCTACACCGACAGCGACTGGGCGGGCAGTCCAGACGGTAAGAGTCGCACAGGCTGGATCTTCCTGATCGGTGGCACAGCTGTGTCTGAGCGCAGTGGCAAGCAGGGGTGCATTGCAGGAAGCATTGCTAAGGCTGAGTACATGGCCCTTGGCTCAGGCGCGTGTGAGAGCGTGTGGTTGCGTTGTATGTTGTCCGAGTTGCGTCAGTCTGTCGCATCCATCACCTTGCATTGTGACAATGAGAGTGCCATGGCCATTATAGGCAATGACGGTGTGCATCACACTCGCACAAAGCACATCAATGTTGAGTATCATTATGTGCGTTCGTTGTTGCACGATGGCAGCATCAGCATCGTGTGGGTTGAGACAGCACGGCAACTGGCTGACTTCCAGACCAAGGCACTGAAGCGGGACTCGTTTAAGAAGGCTGTAAGTTCAGTGGGCGTGCGTCCGTGACTTGCTTTCTTTGTCTCTGCCTGCACTTCTGCGTGTCCTGGGGGAGTCTGTGTGTTGACCGTGTCTCTGCCCGCCCATGTGCACTTCGCCTGTGAGTCATGGGGGAGTGTTGGTTTTTGCGCTCATTGTGCTCTGTTGTGTCCTCCCGGCTTGTGTACATCGGCGTGCAGATGACTGACGGTGAGACTCGACGCTGATGGAGTGTCGTCCGGTGGAGCCGACGCACGCTGAGGTCGTCTCGCAGTTCACTGGAGCCTCCTCNGGCGTGCGTCCGTGACTTGCTTTCTTTGTCTCTGCCTGCACTTCTGCGTGTCCTGGGGGAGTCTGTGTGTTGACCGTGTCTCTGCCCGCCCATGTGCACTTCGCCTGTGAGTCATGGGGGAGTGTTGGTTTTTGCGCTCATTGTGCTCTGTTGTGTCCTCCCGGCTTGTGTACATCGGCGTGCAGATGACTGACGGTGAGACTCGACGCTGATGGAGTGTCGTCCGGTGGAGCCGACGCACGCTGAGGTCGTCTCGCAGTTCACTGGAGCCTCCTCTCTCCGGCAACGTGTTCAGCTCTATCGGCAGGCCTCCTCGGCGGTCGCGCTGCCGGCAGTCACTACCACCACAGTTGCTGTTTGCATGCGTCCAGCGCGTACTGTCGTGCCTGCGTTGTCATGCGCTGCCTAGGGTCCCTGTTGCATGTTGCATGGCCTTGTTTGGCAGCATAAACCATCGTGGGCAGTGCTTGGGTTCAGGCTGCAATAACTCCTCGCTACTATTTGTCTAGCGGATTCTGACCACACGGCTGCGTTTGTAGCGTTGGTATTATGGTATGGTCCAGTTTTCAGGCAAAACGGACGATGCCCGGGTTTTGGGCTGTCGGCCGTCTAGCAGGCCTCACCGAGAAAACCTGCCAGCCTGAACTGAGCTATTTTCTGATTGGATGATGAACTGAGTAACAAGCTCTACAGAGCTGGGGGGCGGGGGGGGCTGGAACTTGGAGGGGTCCCCCATTGCTATTCATCCTTGATTGCTAATCAGTTAGTATCAGTTTCCAGCTGCTTTCTTGCGCTAACACTTGCGTGCGCACTTCTGAGTAACAAACCCAGAGCTTCCAGACTTAGACTCTAGAGCAGCAGACTGAGGGGGCAGCTGACTTAAGCAACAAGCGTGGAAGCCCGCATGCTGCATCAACAACGCAGCTGCCCCAACCTGCTGCCTAGTTTAATTTTCAACCAAAACAAGGAGTCACGGGCCACAGTAGTGCTGCCCGTCGAGAGCGAGCGAGCGAGCAGCGAGCTCGCTTTTGCTCTCTCCCAAGCGAGCTCGTGGTTCGAACTACCACTTGCTTGTGGGTTGAACAACCCCAGTATTTCCCTAAACACTAGACAAAACTAGCTTGAGCCAATGACCCAATTGTATCCATGCTAAACAGGCACATCAAGAATATTGTAAGCATGCTTGCGAGGTGAGGATGCCCCCATGGAGCTGCTTGCTGATTTCTTGACTGAAGCAGGTTGTCCGGTGAAAGAATACGCCGACGGAAGGGTCGAGCTTGGAGTGTAGTCTCTTCTCTGGTCAATCACTTGCACAAGTGTGGTGGGTGTGCAGCAAGGCCAGAGGTCACCACGTTGAGACTGACACATAAACCAACACTCCCCCATGACCCACAGCCGCACTACACACCGACTGGCACAAGTACACCAGCAACGTCATGAGGAGTGACACACGACTGCACACGGACGCATGAAACAACAACTCAACCCGGCGCATCACGATCGCATAGCAGACCAATGGCATGCACTGCTGCTTTGAAGACAAGACTGCTCAGTGCCTTTGTGAGAAAATCAGCTCGCTGCTGTCTGGTGTCAACCCACACAATCTGGACACCTCCTACAGCCACACGCTCACACACAAAATGATGCTCAACATTGATATGCTTGGTGCGAGTGTGATGCATGCCGTTGTGCTCAGCAAAAGCTTTTGTGCTTTGATTGTCACAGCGCAGAGTGATGCAGCGAATGGGGACGCGCAATTGTTGCAACAGCCAACAAAGCCAAACACTTTCACACGTGCATGCGCCAAAAGCAACATACTCTGCCTCACTAGAGCTGCGTACAACACAGCCTTGCTTGCCACTTTTCCACAAGATCGTTGTCCCCCCAACAAGGAAGATGTACCCCGTGCGACTGCGGGCATCTACATCATGTGCCCAATCACTATCAGTGTACCCATCCACGACCACGGACGGCTGTGCACGATAGCAGAGCCCAACTCGGGCCGTGGAGAGCGCATAACTGACAACACGCAGAGCGGCCTCCATGTGACGCAACCTGGGACACTGAGAGAACTGGGCCAGAAAATTGACAGCGAAGGCGACGTCAGCTCGCGTAGTGGTAGCCAAGTACATCAGGGAGCCTATCACTCGCAGGTAATAAGTGACATCCACTGGCTCCCCCAGCTTTGACACGTCCACTGTCTTCAACAATCTCTGTCCACCGGGCGTCGTTGGTGTGGACGCAGTGGGCACAGACGCAAGGAGGGGAGCGAAGCGCTCCCCCAGGCTCCTGAGGTAAGCAGCCTGGTGAACGTGAAGAACGCGACGTGCGCGGTCACGCTCGATCTCCATGCACAGGAAGACACGGGCCGGACCTAGGTCTTTCATCTTGTATGCAGACTGCAGCAAAGACTTCACAGACGCAACCGTCTCTTGGCTCGAAGACGCGATCAGCAAGTCATCAACATACACAAGGATGGCAGCGAACGGTGCAGACACCGGGGTGACAAAGAGTGCAGGGTCTACCATGCTCCGACGGTACCCACCCTTTTCCAGGGTAGAGGTAATCGCCTGGTTCCAACACCTAGGGGGTTGTTCAAGGCCGTAGAGGGCCTTGCGCAGTCTCCAGTCTCTGTCAGTACCGTCTGTGAATCCCGGAGGCTGTACCATGTAGATCTCCTCATCTAGCTGTCTGTGCAGGAAGGCGTTGTTGACGTCCATCTGCTCAAGCTCCCAGTTGTGGTGTGCAACGAGACTGAGGAGAGCTCGAGCAGTGGTGTAACGTCCGACGGGAGCAAACGTTTCGTTGAAGTCTACACCTAGGACTTGGGAGAATCCCTTGGCAATGAGACGTGCCTTGTACTTGTCAAGCTCGCCGTTGGGCTTGTACTTTCACCGAAACACCCAACGGGCGTCAATGGCCTTGCGACCTGGAGGCAGATAGACTAGCTCGTATACGGCATGATTGTCTGGAGCTCTCAGCTCATCTCGCATGGCGGCCTCCCACTTGAGTGAGTCAGGCGCTGATCGTGCCTGTCGAACTGTGATCAGATCAGGGAATGCTGCAGTGGTCGCAAGACACTCTGCCATGCTGTCAAGCACAGCGGCTTCAAGAGCGCGCTCATGCTCTGTCAAGAGCAGCGTGTACCCAAGGACAGAGCTGGGATGGACAACCCCTGTGGCCAGGCCTAAGGCATCCATGCCAGTCGGCACTGCTTGCGACTGCTCAGGGTGAGACTGTGACGGTCGGGAGTGAGACGCCGAGACACTAGAAGAGCGGGTGGGGAGAGCCCGGAGGCGGCCACCACGGACGAAGGGTGAGACGGGTGCAAGACCAGGCGGAGCAACGGGAGCGGCCATGGCAGGAGCAACTGGACTGGGGGTAGCGGACAGGAGAGGATCAGAGGGCGTCGCAGAGGAGTGCACAGGTGAGACGGACTTAGAGGAGGTAGGAGAAGAGGACTTAGTAGGGGAAACCGGGACGCTGGGTGACACGGTCTGAGAAGGCACAGCGGGTCGGGAGGAAACTGTGTCGGACGCTTGCGGACGCGACGAGGGGGAAGGCTGTACAGGAGGAACGGCAGTAGGGACTGCAAGAGTGGGAGAGACTCCAGGACCGACCTCCCCCCGCAACTGAGAGAGCGGGAACAGGGCGTCAGAGGGAGAAGAACGACATAGATCACGAAGAATGAGAGACTCGAAGAACAGGGCGTCATGAGACTCGACAACCCGTTGGGGCTCGGGATCCCAGAAGCGCCAGGCCTTGGACTGGGCAGAAACACCCAAAAAGGAACAAAGGCGCCCACGCGGGGAGAGTTTGCCCTCGCGAAGGACCTCGGGGAGCCAGACGGACGCAATGCTACCCCAGACACGAGCGAGACGGAGGTCGGCACGAGTACCGTACCAACGCTCAAAAGGGGTGATCGTTCGAGGAAGGGGACCGTGGGGAACACGATTCCAGACCCAGGTCATGTAACTCATCGCTTTGGAGGCAAAGAGAGGGGAAAGACCGGACTCAGACAAGAGAGTGCAAACACCATCGGCGAGAGTCCGATTCCAACGTTCAGAGACTCCGTTTTGTTGGGGTGAGTAGGGAGCGGAGGTCTCCAGACACACACCCTTGGACTCAAGGAATTGGGCGGTGGGACCGAGGAACTTACCACCACGGTCATTTCAAAAGATACGCAGGGACCGGTGACACGAACGTTCAGCCTGGAGAAGCCAGGACTCAATAACCGGACACACATCGCTCTTTTGGCGAAGGGCAAAAATCCAACGAAAATGAGAGAAATCATCCGTCAAGCACAGGACATACCGCCCAGCACCCCCAAGGAAGTCATGGGGAAGGGGACCCATGACGTCAGCGTGGACCAGATCAAAGGGGTGAGACGACTGGGAATCAGAGGAGGCAAGGAGAGCGATGCATTTTACCTTGCGCACAGTCCAGACAGTCAGAGGGGCAAGGCGGCGGGAAAGTGGACGGAGATAGGCCAAGAGCAGGCTGAAGGCGAAGCATGCTAGTGACTACATCAGTGTGCATGTAAGCCGGGCAATGCCAACAGCACTGATTACGGCTTGTGGCTTCCTTGAATGTACAAGATGACTGTGGATTTGGAATCTACAGGAAAAACCATGCAAGATCGACCCAAGAACGGGGTCGATCCATCAAGAATTGAGGAAGTTACGCCCGGCCAAAGGTTGGACCGGCCGAGGGGAAAACAGACGACGGGAAATCATCCCCAAAGACAAGGCTCGACCCTCGGAAGACCCAACAAAGCCGAAGCGCACCTTGGGTCCCGGATAGTCAATGAGTCAAGGATCATTGAGGGCCAAGGGCGCTTCGGAATGGCGCCCCGACGTGTTATTACCAGCAAGGGCACTTCGGGCGGCCGTCACCGCCGCTAGTGGTGCTGCCAGCGGCAGATTACCGTGGATCACGGAAACGGCCATATCTCGGCCGTTCCTCCACGGAATGATGCGATTCTTGGTGCGTTGGAAAGCTGGGAAGATGAGCTACGTGATACTGGAGCAATAACGCTCATCCCAGGCCCATACGGAGCCGCGCACGGCTCGGCGACCTNCCTACGCTTCCGCAACGCCGGGTTGGTGTGCACCGGCCTCCCCTTGGTCGCCGTTGCCGCCGGTTGGTGCCTACACCATCCGGTTGAGGCTAGCACACCGCGCCCGGTTCACACTTGGTATCAGAGCCACCCTTGGCTCAGTGGCATAATCATCTACGTGGCAACCTCTCCTGGTCAGCGTAGACCAGCACGCATCTCGTCTCTTTGGCGGATCCGTGCCCAAGGCCAACCACGCACTCCGGTGACAAGGCGGTANCCGGAGGACCCGTTGAGGAAGAAGTTGCACCGGACGCAAAGATGACTTCATCCGGCTCGTCCTCATTGGCTGCGGCGTTTGACGCGCAAGGCGAAGTAACAGCAGCCGCAGCGTTGCAGAAGTTGCTCGCCGACATGCAGGCCAAGATGGACTTGTTGGAGAAGCAAAATGCGTACCTCAATGAAGAGCTCGCGAAGCGTCCAGTGCCAACACCAGTGGCAGTTGCCACCGCAAACGTACCTGCGGTGGGCGTCCCGAGCCCGCCCAAGCCGGAGCCATTCGACCCATCGAAGAAGGATGGGCCAGCTCCGCATGCTTGGATACTCGGATTAGAATTGTACTTCACCGCCATCGGCGTGGATGCCTCAAGATACGAGGCGCGCCGCGACTATGCCGTGACCCTGTTGAGAGGGGCATCGTTGGATTGGTGGGCCGATGTGATGCGGTCCAATCCACACGGCAGTGGAGCAGCAATGGTCGCCGGCATTGCGGCCGCGACCGGAATCTCAACCCCATCGGCTCCAACGTGCAGCAGTGGCGACCCTACCCTGAAATGGCCGACCTCGTGGAAGGAGTTCACGGAGTCGTTCATCAAGCGCTTCACCGTGAGTGACGTGAGGAACAACGCGCGTGCCAAGCTGCGTCGGCTTCGCCAAACTGGCGGCGTCGCCGAATACACCCGCAGGTTTCGTGAGATCGTCGCCAACTGTGGCTTCGACTCCCACGAATTGTGCTTCTACTATAGCAACGGCCTCAAGAACGACGCCCGCGCTGTGACGGTGATGCACGACCTCAACGACGACCTGTCGGCAATGATCGCAGCAGCCGAACGGTACGATTCGCGCGTGCAACAGGCTCATGCCAACAGCCACAACTCTTTTGGTGGTGGTTATGGCAAGCGGGCCGAGAGCGACGTCACGCCCATGGAGATAGGAGCGTTGCAACAGCGCAAGTGCTACAACTGTGGCAAGCCTGGCCACATTGCGCGTGACTGTCGAAGTCCAAAGAAGGGCGACGGCAAGGGTAAGCGGCAAGGGAAGGGGAAGCAAGCCACGAAGGAAGC
>SZWC01011541.1:0-15273 GCA_023375785.1 Penium margaritaceum | reverse complement strand
AAGCTGGGAAGATGAGCTACGTGATGCTGGAGCAATAACGCTCATCCCAGGCCCATACGGAGCCGCGCACGGCTCGGCGACCTCGGGTCGCCTAGGATGTGTCATCATGTACATATAGTCTTGTATGTTGACACTTGAATAACAAGTACAGTTTACTCCCACTGTGCCACACGTGTTCCCGTGCTCCCCCAAGACAATCCTACGCTTCCGCAACACCGGGTTGGTGTGCACCGGCCTCCCCTTGGTCGCCGTTGCCGCCGGTTGGTGCCTACACCATCCGGTTGAGGCTAGCACACCGCGCCCGGTTCACAGTGCACATGGCCAAGGCGACGATGCAAGAGTTGAACATAGTCAGGGGAGAGAGAGGGAGCAACATGGACAAGAGAGGAGCTAACAGAGGAGTCAGAGGGGACAATCAAGGGAACACGGTAAAGCTTGTCACACTTGACACCCTCGAGGACAACACGATCAGTAGAACAGAGACCAACAGTACCCACACCCTCACTAGCAGAGAAGTCCATGCCTTGATCATCTAGGGAGGTCACCGAGAGCAGACTGAGCTCCAAGGAGGGCACGTACAGAACGTCGGGCAAGAGCAGCACACCATTGGGCCCAACGAAGCGGACAACACCCACACCCTGAACGGGGAGCAACTGGCCGGACCCGGTGCGCACAAAGCAAACGGGACCAGCAGGACCCAACGAGAAAAAAACAAGCACGATCAAAGGTCATGTGGTGGGTGGCTCCAGAGTCAAGGACCCAGAAGCCACCTATGACATGAGTACGGGGAAGGACACCACATGTGGCAACAGTACCGACAGGGGGGGAGGACGAGGCACATGCGACAAGACGACGCAGAAGAACGAAGGACTGCCAATGCTCTATCCACAGAACAGATGCAAACAGAGACGCAGGGACACGACCGGGGGGGTCTCCACAAAGAATAGTGTCAGTCTGACAAGAGGGACCTCTGGCCAAAGCAGTCACACTCTCACCTCCCTGATCGCGAAGGTGGAGATGCTACAGAAGGGACTGCTCCAGCTGGCGCTCGCCGTCGACGGACGGCGCTGCCGACAAAGCAGGGGACCCAGAGGGAGAGGGAAGCCATGGAGGAGCGAAGTAGGCGGAAGAGGGCGGTCCGGTGTAGACGGGTACGCCGTACGGCGGCGGCCAACCCCAGGGATACAGCGTCGGCGGAGGTGTAGAGAGGACGCCAGTAGTGGAATACGCTTGAGCAGAGGAGGAACTCACCGACCGGGACAACGGACTGGAGCTGGAGCCAAAGCTGGAGCTGGCCGCAGAAGAGGAGGCGGAGCCACTGGAGCGCGCCCAGTGGGCACGCATGGCACGTGCCAGGCGCACGTCATCAGGCGGTGCCGGGCACTTCCGAGTAGGGCGCTCGGAAGACCCGTAGTTCCAACACACCACCTCGTCGGGAACACGAGGAGAGACGATGTCAGCGCGCTTCCCCTTGCTGCGGCCCTTTCCCCGGCCGCGCCCACGGCCCTGAGAAGCAAGGGCTGTAGCCGTGGAGGAGGACCTAGAGATGGAGGCGGCACTGGAGGAAGAGGAGGATGAGGAGGCTGTGGTGACATTTGCGACCCCTGCAACAGCTGAGCGATGCAGATGCTTGTTCTGTAGACTAGTCCACCAGGCAGCCAGACGCTCGGCGGTGAACTCCCAGAGGGCACCGACACCAGGTGGGGACTTTGGAGGCACAGGCTGAGATGCAAGACGCTGCAGCTCATCTTGGTTGACGTCGCGAAGGAGCTCAGACACCTCGGGAACCCGTTGACCATAGTCAGTACTGCTGCGAGCTGCCCTGGGGCAGCATCACCAAGCTCACAGAGCAATTTAAGCCTGCGTTCCCAGTACGCATCCGCCGATTCATCCACATGCATAAGGAGCGTGTTGAACTACACGGTGAGTGCGCTCTGGGCAGCCTGGCCGGTGACGGTGGTGCGGCGGCGCAGCATCGTGTATGTACCAACAAGGTCAGCAAGCCACGGAGTCGCAGGATCAGCATTATATGTGCCAACATCATCAACAAGCGCTTCGGGCGCAGCAGCGATGAGGGCGCGGACTGCTTGGGCGGACTCATCAGCGACAGGCATGCGACTGCAGGAAAATAGTACTCCCAAAGGCGTTCTCCCTAGGCCCAGGTACTGAAGCGTGTTTCCCAGGAGGAGAAGGCAAGTCCAGCAGCCAGGACAGGAGGTTGGGAGAAAAAGTCATGCTGACATGGTGGAGCGGCGGAAGCGGTAGTAGGGGTGTTTTTGGCAGGTGAGATGGCAGCGGTGCTCAGAGCGGACTGGGAAGAGGAGGCACCAGCAGGAGAGCCAGCAGGGGAGATAGACACAGTAGGAAGACGCTTAAGCATGATGGCAGCGACTTCATCAGCAAAGGCGGCGCGATTGTTGTTTGCGACTTTGAGGCGATCTTCTGCCTCGCGCTGAGCCTCACGAGCAAGGTTCAGCTGACGCTGCAGATCAGCACTGACTGACTCGTCGTCACCAGGCATGGTGACGACTGTGGGACTCTGTCGGACAAGTTTCGGCCGAGTTTCCCCCACCCCAATGGGCGTGGAAAAAGTGGATTTGTCTTCTGCACGTAGAGTAGGTGCTGCAGGACAACCCACCCCAAGTCAGATACAACAAGCCATCGTAAAGGGAGAAGAGACACCAGACAGGCAGCAAAGGGGCAAGCACAGGGGCAGCTCACGAGGCTGCGGACGGCAACGCACTGCGCAGAAGGGAGAGGAGTGGAGGTACAGTAGCAGTGAAAGCTGTAGCCAAGATGGACATTGTTGCAACAATAGGAACAGTAAGGGCGAGAAGGCCTGTAACACAAGCAGCACCCAGTGTGGTGACGACTGCTGCGGCGGAGACAAGAGTGGTGGCAATGCTGGAGACGGCCGGTGAGGATGAGGCTGGAGACGTCACGGCAGCCGCAGTTGAGGTGCGGATTGAGGACGCGGCAGTGGCAATGGCCGATGCTGCTGATGCAACGGATGCCGTGGCTGCCGCAATCTACGTGCCTATGTCTGCCGCGGCTGCGGCAACAAGACCAGCGACCACTGCTGCCTCAGTGTAGGCTGCAGTGGCCCTACCAACGGATGTGGTCGCCGGAGCACAGGCTGCCCGTGCTACTGCTGCAAATGTAGCGGCGGCCGCGGCTGAGGCGTCTATCACTACAGCGGCTGCGTGCGTGAGCGAGGATGAGAGGATAATGGCGTCCTCCACAAATGTCGCATAAAGGTGAGAGAGGGAGATGGGCTCAGTAGCGCTGCCACGTGGTGGCTGATCTACGGCGGGGGAAGCCGGGGGGGAGACGCTTACCGAAGAGTGATGTGTCGTTCCCTCAGGTTGAGATTGTGGAGAGCCGGCGGCGGCGTAATCTCCCCCACCACGACGCAAGCGAGAGCGCGAGCACAAGTGGCGGAGTGCTGCACGCCCCTCGTAGTAGTGGCCAAGCGGTAGTGAGCCAGAGGCGTTGTGGGACGCCAGCGTGCCGGGCTATGCCACCAATGTGGCGCTGCCTTGTGGGTTGTGGCGGTGGATGACCGAGGCGACGGCCGCGACTGAGGCTGGGGTGCAGCTGCGAGGTGTGTCTTCTGTCGCCACTACTATTGCTTATGACTGTAGCGGACGAGCGTTGGACGGACCTTAGATGTGTCGGCCGCGAGGAGATAGCACGGTCGTAATATGCGGCGCTACTGCGGGTGTGCTGAGGCTTAAGCAGTTGAAGACACAACTACTGACAAGGGCTCCCGCGGGCTTAGGTGCGGAGGGGCCGAGGAGGTGTTGCCGGACGTCCACGGCGTTGAGCTAAGCGTCGCGCATTCACCCGCAAACGTGAGTGCATGTGCGGGTCTCGCGTAGCCAAGAGTGTCAATGCAAGAGGTCGTAGAGAGCAAGCGCAATGCTCACTTCTACAGTGCGGCACGTGGAGATGTGCACGCGACGGCGGCGGGGGGAGCAATGGCGGGAGCGG
Source organism: Penium margaritaceum (assembly GCA_023375785.1). Lineage (NCBI taxonomy): Eukaryota > Viridiplantae > Streptophyta > Zygnematophyceae > Desmidiales > Peniaceae > Penium > Penium margaritaceum. Next base: position 11,280 of record SZWC01011541.1, on the reverse strand, counting down.
CGGGTGCGTAGCGGCCGCGTGACAGGTAGGATTGTGGCTAGCGGGAGGTTCACGCTGTCTGCTCTAATACCAGTAGGTAGTGCCAGAAAGCATGGATGCAAGAGAGCAAGAGACTGCGGCAGTTCACCAAGAGAGGTTGACTGCCATGGCGCTGAGAGGAGCGACAGTTAGGTTACAAAAACAAGGAACAACCAAAACAAGGAGTCACAGGCCACAGTAGTGCTGCCCGTCGGGAGCGAGCAAGCGAGCAGTGAGCTCGCTTTCGCTCGCTCCCAAGTGAGCTCGTGGTTCGAACCACCACTTGCTCGTGGGTTTTGCCGAGACCACCCAGGAATAACCCGGGTATTTTCCTAAACACTAGACAAAACTAGCTTGAGCCAATGACCCAATTGTATCCATGCTAAACAGGCACATCAAGAATATTGCAAGCATGCTTGCGAGGTGAGGATGCCCGGATGGAGCTGCTTGCTGATTTCTTGACTGAAGCAGGTTGTCTGGCGAAAGAATACGCCGATGGAAGGGTCCAGCTCGGAGTGTAGTCTTTTCTCTCGTCAATCACCTGCACAAGTGTGGTGAGTGTGCAGCAAGGCCAGAGGTCACCACGTCGAGACTGACACATAAACCAACAGGGGGGTCTCGATCTCGTACCGATATCGACATCAATGTGCGAGGTCTTGAATTTGCACGATTGAGGGTGCGTTCCAGCATGTGGTATTCTATATCGCAGCAATGAAACATTGCATGGAAGGTCGCGTAAAAAGCACACTGTTACACAGCAAGACCAACGGACACATTTCTCGAGTTCGAACATTCCACTGGCTTAGATAAAAACAAACCATGTGCATATGTTTAGATTGTCTACACTTCTCTATCTTAATACGCTGAGCCACGTCAGCCCCTGCGGTACGCACTGGAAGATTTATATTCAATCGAGCGACGAGTTGACAAAATGTAGGAAATTTCCAACTGCTGCCACAGGCCAGGTTACACTCTAAAACACGAAATTTGAATGTCACGCTTGCATTTCAAACCCTCTACTACACTTGCGCTTCATCACGCACCTCTGAAAGCACTTGCCACTTCGGTACAATACGCGATTCTCGTACCGTTCCAACATGGCAGCCTGCCTGTCTCGGTCTCGCCTCGTCTCGCTCGAGACGTGCGAGATTGTCTCGATCCAGTGTCGTACAAGACATTCGAAGCTGGAAAACCTAGGCAGCAGGTTGGGGCAACATCGTTGTTGATGCAGCGTGCGGGCTTCCACGCTCGTTGCTTAAGTCAGCTGTCCCCTCAGTCTGTTGCTCTAGAGTCGAAGTCTGGAAGCTAAGGGTTTGTTACTCAGAAATGCGTGCGCCAGTGTTAGCGCCAGAAAGCAGCTGAAAACTGAAAGTGACTGATTAGGAATGAAGAATAAACAACAATGGGAGACCCCTCCAAGTTCTAGCTCCCCCCCCACTAGTATAGAACTTGTTACTCAGTTAACCAGCCAATCAGAAAATAGTCATAGGCCTATTTTCTGGCAGGCAACGTTTTCTCGGTGAGCCTTGCTAGATGCCCGACAGCTCAAAACCCGGACGTCGTCCGTTTTGCCTGAAAACTGGACCATACCATAATACCAATGCTACAAACGCAGTCCTGCGGTCAGAATCAGCTAGGAAAATAGCAGCAGAGAGTTATGGCTACCCGAACTCGGGTAGTACCTACGACAGTCACTGACGTCAAGCAGGGCCACACAGCAGGAGACATGGACCCTAGGCATAGCATGACGATGCAGACGCAATGCCACAACCAGAAACAGAGCTGGGTGCATGGAAAAGAGCATCCGCACTGGTAGTAACCGTCGGCGGCTCGACCGCCGAGGAGGCCTGCCGATGGAGCTGAGCGCATCACGAAAGGAAGGAGGCTCCAGCAAACGCTGTGTGGGCCTTAGTGCGCGTCGGCTCCATTGAGTGACACTCGAGCAGCGTTGAGCATCGCCGTCAGTCATCTGCACGCCGATGTACACAAGTCGGGAGGACACAAGAGAGTACAATGAGAGATGCGCGAAAACCAGCACTCCCTCGTGACTCACAGGCGTAGTGCACATGTGCGGGCAGAGACATAATCAACGACCAAACTCCCCCAGGCCACGCAGAGATGCAAGCAGGGACAAAGAGAGCCACTAACGGACACACGCTGACCAAACTCACATCCTTCTTGAACGAGTCGCGCTTCAGTGCCTTGGTCAAGAAGTGAGCCAACTGTCGTGCTGTCTCAACCCACACGATGCTGATGCTGCCATCATGCAACAATAAACGCACATAATGATACTCAACGTTGATGTGCTTTGTGCGTGTGTGATGCACGCCGTGATTGTCGGCGATGGCCATGGCAATCTCATTGTCACAATGCAACGTGATGGATGCGATAGGCTGACACAACTCGGACAACAAACGATGCAGCCATACACTCTCACACGCGCCTGAGCCAAGAGCAACGTACTCAGCCTCAGCAGTGCTACGTGCAATGCACCCCTGCTTGCCACTGCGCTAGGACACAGCTATGCCGACAATCAGAATGATCTAGCCTGTGCGACTCTTACCGTCCGAACTGTCGGTCCAGTCACTATCGGTGTAGCCCACCGCAACAACAGACAGCTGACGGCGGAACATGAGACCTCGCCGAGGAGTCGAGACGACAAAGCGGAGTACTCGGATCAGGGCCTCGTAGTGGAGGTGACACGGCTCCTGAGAGAACTAGGCCAGGAGGTTGACGACGAACGTGATGTCTGGGCGCCTCGTCTTCGCCAGGAACATCAATGACCCGATGAATCGTAGGTACGTGGTCACGTCATCTGGCTCCTCCACAACCGCTGGGTTAGAACTCTTCAGCTTCACCTGGCCATCAGGTGACATGGGTGAGGATGCGCTCGGCACGAGTGGCATGTCCTCCGCAAAGCGGGTGGACAGAGTCTGCACATAGCCGGCCTGGTGGATGTGCAGGATGCCCTGGGAGCGATCATGCTCAAGCTCCATGCCCAGGAAGACTCTGGCAGATCTGAGATCCTTCATCTGGTAGGCGACGTGTAGCAAGTCCATGACACGCTAGATGGCAGCCGTGTCTGGTGACGCAATGAAGAGATCGTCGACGTAAACCAGAACAACGGGAAAAGTCTGACCTCGCAGACTGACAAATAGTACGGGGTCAGTGGTGCTGCGCTGGAGCCCACCCCAAAGGAGCGTGTTGATGATCTCTTGGTTCCAGCACCGAGGCGACTTCTTCAGGCCATAGAGGGTCTTACGCAGTTGCGAGACTCCCCTAGTGCCGTCGTCGAAGCCTGGCGGTTGCACCATGTAGAGCCTCTCACCCTCCAGTGAGCCATGGAGAATTACGTTGCTCACATCCGTCTGATGCAGCTCCCACCCATGCTGGGCAAACAGGCTGAAGAGCGCCCGGCTAGTGGAGAACTGGCCAACTGGGGCAAATATCTGGTCGTAGTCGACCCCAAGAATCTGGGCAAACCCCTTGGGTGTAAGGTGGGCCTTGTACTTGTCCAAGGACTTGTCGGGCTTCCACTTGTCTTGAAAGACCCACTTGGCGCCGATGGCCTTCCGACCTGGAGGAAGGTAGACGAGGTCGTACACATGGTGCTGTCAGATAGCAGCGAGCTCATCGGCGGAGGCATCGTCCCAGTGTGCAGCCTCAGGAGAGGCTCGTGCCTTGCACAGGGTGGCTGGGTCCTCCGGGCGTGCTCTGGAACAGACTGAGAAAGCGTGTGCATCTCGAGCCCCAGGTGGGATGCGCGCGAGTGCAGCCACGACAGCGTGCCGATGCTCGTGATGAAATATGGCGTAGTCCAGTGCGGAGCCCGGGTGAAGGTTTGCAATGATGGCCGAGGTGGTCAAGCCAAGGGCCTTGGTGCCAGGGTCCCCACTCACGACCGTGGGAGTGGAGGAGACACGTGGAGCCACGGGGGGTCAAGGCGCCACGGAGCGTGGTGCAACAATCTGTGTACACACCGACGGTCCGGGTCGGAGGCTGTCGCCTGGGCCACGTGTGTAGCGTGGCAGGGCAGGAGACGGCATTGAGTCCAACGGGCCAATGGAGGCAGACAGGGTTGCTGGTCCGGAGGGGCCCGTGGATGTAACCGGGACACCTGGCCTGGATGGGCCAGCGGACACGATTAGGGCTGCCAGCCCTAAGGGACCGGAGGACGTGACTGGGGCTACGGGCCCGGAGGGACCAGCGGACGCGACTGGGGCTGCCGGCCCGGAGGGACTCGCGGACGCGTCTGGGGCTGCCGGCCTGGAGGGGCCAGCGGACACGACTGGGGCTGCCGCCCCGGAGGGACCAGCAGACACATCTGGGGCTGCGGGCTCAGAGAGACCAGCGGATAGGACTTGGGCCGTGGGCTCGGAGGGACTAGCACATGAGACTTGGGCTGCCGGCTCAGAGGGACGAGTGGACACGACTGGGGCTGCCGGCTCAGAGGGACCAGCGGACGCAACTGGGGCTGCTGGCTCGGAGGGACCAGCGGACGCGATTGGGGCTGGTGGCTTGGAGGGATTGGGGGATGTGTCACCCGGAAGTGGCAGGATGGTGGACGGACTCACTCCCCCACGCAACGGGATAGACACGGACAAGCCGGAGCGAATGAGGTCGCGAGGAAACAAGTCCTCAAAGAAGACTGCATCCCGAGACTCGACAATGCAGTGTTGGGAGGGATCCCAGAAGCGCCAGGCTTTGGACTGACAAGAGACACCGAGGAAGGTGCAGAGACGTCTGCGGGGGGTGAGCTTGCCGCCCTGCTGCGGGGTGGGCAGCCACACAACGGCTACGTAGCCCCAGACGCGAGCGGGGCGGAGGTCAGCGCGCTGACCGTACCAATGCTCGTAAGGCGTGGACTGGCGGGGAAGGGGACCGTGGGGAATCCGGTTCCAGACCCAGGTCATGTAGGCCATGGCTTCAAAGTAGAAGCCATCGGAGAGACCGGACTTGATTCGCATGGTGCGGATGGCATCGGCCATGGTACGGTTCCACCGTTCGGAGACACCATTCTGGGCGGACGTGTAGGGCGCGGATGTCTCATGGTGGATGCCGCGTGAGGCGAGAAAGGTCGTGGCCTCACCCATGTACTTACCACGGCAATCGGAGCAAAAGCGGTAAAGAGAGCGGCCACACTCGCGCTCCGCAAAGACAAGCCAGTCCTGGATGGTGCGGCCGACATCGCTCTTCTGCCAAAGGTAAAACATCCAGCGGTAGCGAGAGTAGTCGTCAGTGAGGGTGAGGACATAGCGGTTGTGCTCGCTGAGGGACTCGGTGGGGAGAGGGCCCATGACGTCCTAATGGATGAGGTCAAGAGGGACGGACGCATGGGAGGAAGACAAAGGGTACATGGACCGGTGCATCTTCCCCTGAGCGTAATCAATGCACTCAGTGGGGCACGGGAGGGGGAAAGTCTCCGGGTCAAGGACCTTGGTCGGCTGGGTGCGGAGCATGCTGTCTACGGCGACAGAGTGGACGTGGCAAAGGCGGCGGTGCAAGAGGCAAGTGTGCAAAGGAGAAAGTATAATGGTGACAAACACATGGGCTCTAGTGGCCCACGGGGAGGAGACAGAATGGGAGGAGGAGAGACGGGGTACATGCCACAAGTTGCCATGGGCGGTGGCGTGTAGTACTACGAGACCAGACGGACGCAACGGCACAGTGCCAACACCACGCAAGTGCACGTCTATGCTCATGCGGTCAAGGGTAGTGACGGAGAGGAGGCTGAGCTCGAGACTAGGGACGAAGAGGACATCGGTCAGAAAAACATCACCGGCAGGACCACGGAAATGAACAACGCCAACACCACGGACAGGCAACATCTATCCGGAGCCCGTCTGGACACCGGAGACATCGCCTACAGGACCAAGCATACTGAAGGCCTCACGAGAGGTTGTCATGTGATGCGTGGCCACGGAGTCAATGATCCAGGTGTCAGCGGGGTCCTGCACCGGGGTTGCGAGATCGCTAACGGTCACATGGCAGGAAGTAAGGGACGCAGACATGGTGGAAGGAGGCGTGAACCGAGACTGCCAATCGTCAACCCATGCAATGTTGTCATAGGAAGGGGTAGAGGAGACCACGGGAGAGGAGGAGACAGACGAGGAAACAAGACACGACCGTAGATCAGTCTCAGTCATGCAAGGCTGGGCAAGAGAGCATGAGGTGATGCAACTCGCATTCCCCTTGGGAGGAGGGCGCGTCATACCAATCTGGAGCGCGATGAACTGCTCCAGCTGACGCTCACGGGAGGATGGCCCGGGAGTGTAGACCAAGTGTGGAGTGACGGCACCGGAGCCCGAGTAAGGGAGGGACAGCGCCGGTGACACCGGCGGCTACGCATAGTACTGCTGCGGCGCGGGTGTTTGCGGGACCGGAGGAGCTGTCGGAGTGGCGGAGCTACTGGATGAGATGAAGGTGTCAGGGCCAGTGGCAGTGACGGCGGCACAGGCAAGACGGTGCTCCCGCTGGTGACGCATGGTGGCAATGACGCACGCCTCGTCCGTCAGGAGAGGGCACGTGTACCACCCGTGCCCGGGTTGGCCACAGTTGTGGCATACCGAGCCACCACTGCTGGACCCGGCCGACGGCTGCTACTGTTGCTGTTGCGGCGGACCCTTGCCTTTCTTGTTACGGTTCTTCTTCTTCTTCCCCGAAGACGAGGAGGTAGCTACGGTGGGGGAAGCGACGGCCACGGAGGCGATGACAGGGGAGGCGACGGCAGGGGATCCAAGAGCCTCCGTGCGATGGAGCTGGGACTCCAGACAAGCTTCCTCAATGTGGAGGAAGAGATCGTATGCCCAGGGCATGAGGGTGCCCTGGACCGCCATGGTGGAGAGGACTGGGGGTAGTGCACAAAGACGTCCGCGTTTGTGCTAGTGGTACCACGCTTGATGGTGAGGAGCGCGGACAGAGGGGGTGGGGCAGATTTGCCGTGACGATGAAGGATGTCCTCCGCCCGCTGCCTGTAGGCAGTGATTGTCTCGGTCTCCCCCATGTGCAGGGAGTTGAACTCCCTGAGCAGACGGCTGGTCTCAGCGTTGCTAGACAGGCGATGGGGCCGAGTGAGGACGTGCCATGCGGCTGAAGGGTCTGGGATGGCGCCAGTGGTGAAGTCGCCGAGGAAAGGCTCCAGGACCAGGCAGGATGCCGAAGGGGCGACGGGGACGAGGGCACGGACGGCGCGGCCAGCGTCATACAGCTGGTCGGCCTGGTTGGGGTCATCAGGGAGGGTGTAGTATGCCCACAAGCCCTCACCTTGCGCCCAGATCCGGAAGCTCAGCTCCCAGCTCCATAACTGCTCATCGGCCTGAAGCAGCGACGGTGGCGTCTCAAAGTCCTTCTGCCTGCGGCCGGCGCCCAGAGTGGGGCCAAGGATGGAGGTCACTATCTGTCACTAGCGCTGAGTCTGCTGTTGTGCCAGGTAGTGTGTGGCAGCAGACAAAGCTGGACTGGCGTGCCCTGGAGGGATGAACGATGGCGGCGCACTAGTGGTATTCTGGGAGGCTAATGGCTGTAGCGTTGCAAGCTACTACGTCAAGGTGGCAAGCTGTTGCTAAAGAGCAGCAAGGGGGTCAAGGTTGCTGCCAACGACACTAGTTGGCTCCTGGTGCTGGTGCTGTTGTTACTGTTGCTGCTATGGCTACTGCTATTGCTACTGCTGCTGCTGCTACTACTTTGACTACTGCTGCTGCTACGACTACTGCTACTACTGATGCTGCTACTGCTGCTACTGCTGTTGCTGCTGCAGTCGCTGCAAGAAAGGGGAGGTGGGGGTCCTCCTAACAGAGAAGTACCCCTCCCCACTAGGGCTACCAGCCATGGTTTGGTGCCTCTTGTTGTTTTTTTTTCATTTGTGTTGCTAATATCACCGGTGACTTGGGGCGGTGGGAGTTCTACCCACAATTTGGTTGCCTTCCCCCTTCCCTTTCTCCCCTTTTTTGTTGTTGTTTTTTTGTTGTTGATGACGTCAGTAGTGACATCAGTAGCAGGATGCTCACGTGAGCAGCGGCGGTTGTTGGGGCCGTTGTTGCTACTGTTATTACTGCTACTGTTGCAGGTGTTGTAGCCACTACAGCAGCTGCTTTTGCTGCTGTAGCTGTTGGTGCTACTACCGCTACAGCTGCTGCTGTTGCTCATGGAGGTGCTACTGTTGCTACTGCTGCTGTTGTTGTTGCAACTGCTAATGCTACTACTGTGGTTGCGGCTACTGCTGCTGATACTGTTGCTGCGGCTGCAGTTGTAGTAGCAGCTTTTGCTACTGCGGGCTGCTGCGGCTGCTGTGGCTGTTGCAGCAGCTAAGGTAGCTGCTGCAGTCGTGGCCGAGAAGAAAATGGGGTGGGGGAAAGTGGGGTGTCTTCTCATTTTTTTCCTCTCTCACAGCGGGCAGCTGCCCGCTGTCTACTGCAAGGAATGGGCTGCTGCTCGCTGGCAGTAGCGGGCTGCTGCTCGTTGCTCGCTCACTACGGGCTGCGAGCAGTAGCAGCCGCTACTGGCTACTGCCAGCAGCTGCTCGCTACTGTTGTTGTTGTACCTGGCTGCTACTGCGGCTCGCTACTACGGCTACTATAGCTCGCTGCTGCTGCTGCACACTGCTACAGCTATTGCGTGCTGCGACTGCTGCTCGCTGCAATTGCGGGTTGCTGCTGCGGGCTGCTGCTGCTGCTGTTGCGAGCTGCTGCTATTGTTGCGAGCTACTGCTGTTGTAGGCTGCTGCTACTGTGGGTTGCTACGAGCTGCTACTTCTGCCTGTTGCTGTTGCTACACGCAATTGCTGCTAGCTGCTGCTGCCACTGCTCACTATTGTAGCCTGCGGCTGCTGTTGCTGCAGCGTGCTGGTGCCAGTCACTGCAGCTGGATGACGTTGCAGTGTGCGTCGTGGCCCGCAGGTGTCGGACGCTGCCTGCCGCTCACCTCCTCGCGTCACGCGTGGGGGGTTGTGCTGCCTAAAAGTTTCGGCAGCATTTCCCCTGGCCCTGTGGCCGTGGGAAAAAATCTGATGCCGCCACCAGGCGGGTCAATACTGCCGGAAACAATCCGGCAGCATTTCCCTTGCATCGGCGCGTATGGGGGTCCACCGGTGTTGTCTGGCACCTCTACGCCAGTCTTTTGCTGCTGCTGCTATGTTCTGGCTATGATGCCAAGCCAGAAAACCTAGGCAGCATGTTGGGGCAGCAGCGTTGTTGATGCACCGTGAGGGCTTTCACGCTTGTTGCTTAAGTCTGCTGCCCCCTCAGTCTACTGCTCTAGAGTCTAAGTCTGGAAGCACTGGGTTTGTTACTCAGAAACGCGCGCGCCGGTGTTAGCGCCAGAAAGCAGCTGAAAACTGAAAGTGACTGATTAGGAACGAAGAATGAACAACAATGGGAGACCCCTCCAAGTTCTAGCTCCCCCCCCCCACTAGTGTAGAACTTGTTACTCAGCTAACCAGCCAATCAGAAAATAGTCCTAGGCCTATTTTCTGGCAGGCAGGGTTTTCTTGGTGAGCCCTGCCAGACGCCCGACAGACCAAAACCCGGACGTCGTCCGTTTTGCCTGGAAACTTGGCCATACCATAATACCAACACTGCGACCGCAGTCGTGCGGTTAGAATCAGCTAGAAAAATAGCAGCAGAGAGTTCTGGCTGCCCGAACTCGGGTAGTGCCTACACCAGTCAGTGACGTCATGCAAGGCCACACAGCAGGAGACATGGACCCTAGGCATAGCATGATGATGCAGACACAATGCCACAACCAGAAACAGAGCTGGGTGTATGGAAAACAGCATCTGCCGTGGCAGTGACGGCCGTCGGCTCGACCGCCGAGGAGGCTTGCCGATGGAGCTGAGCGCATCGCGGGAGGGAGGAGGCTCTAGCAAACGGTGCGTGGGCCTTCATGCGCGTCGGCTCCATCGAGTGACACTCCAGCAGCGTCGAGTCTCGCTGCCAGTCATCTACATGCCGATGTACACAAGTCGGGAGGACAAAACAGAGAACAATGAGAGATGCACAAAAACCAACATTCGAGACGAGACAGTTTGAGATAGTTCGAGATCGAGACCGATCTCGGTCTCAATTTAACAACCTTATGGGGCAGTGGCATTGTTGATGCAGCATGCGGGCTTCCACGCTCGCAGCTTAGTCTGCTGCCCCCTCAGTCTGCTGCTCTAGAGTCTAAGTCTGGATGCTCTGGGTTTGTTACTCAGAAACGCGTGCGCTAGTGTTAGCGCTAGAAAGCAGCTGAAAACCGAAAGTGACAGATTAGGAATGAAGAATGAGCAACAATGGGAGACCCCTCCAAGTTCTAGCTCCCCCTTGTAGGCAGCAGCAGAGTGGCGACATGCCCAGACTATTGCGCTAACTCCACTCTTACAGCAAACACAGTCATGGTGGAGCAAGAGGTTGATGAAAAATGTACTTAGTTGAGTAGCGAGAGAGAGTAACAAGAGTAAGAGGCCAGTGATCTCTTAGCTGCGGTTGACTGGGCCACCCACTCGAAGAGTTCGAAGTGGGACTCAGTCGCCACCCCGGGTTTGAACCAAACTGGTCGGCCAAAAGGCCGCCGTAGTTTCTCACACCTTAGAGTGACTGAGTGTGTGGCCCCGCAGGATCAACAACCCGGGCAATAACGAGACAACAAGCATTGCATGCAAGGTACAAGAACCACAAACCATGTCGACCAGGAGCATATGCAGTGCATGCATCTTTCAGTGTATCTCTCATGGTTTAGCCATCATATGGCTTATCACCAAATGTTTCAAGCAGTAAGATATCAGCTCCAATAGTGTTGAGCATGGTCGACCCAACAATATTGCACCCGACAGAGACGCCAGTGATGCACGGCTCCATAGCTTCAGTCATGCTCAGTCACCTGCTGGAATGGTGTGTGTGTGTGTGTGTGTGTGTGTGTGTGTGTGTATGTGTGAATGGAAGAAGTCAAGAGGTCACTTGCCTGTTTGACAGACAAACTAACACTCCCCCATGACCCACAGATGAACAGCCCATACACCACACGAAGGAGCACAGTACGAGAGATAGGCAAAGGATGTCAATTCAACCAGGAGCATCGCGTGCACGCAACAAGCCAACTGCATGCACAGCTGCCTTGAACATTCCACTGCTAAGAGCTTTGGTAAGAAAGTCTGCACGCTGCTGACGTGTGTCGACCCAGACGACCTGGACCTCTCCTGCGGAAATGCGCTCACATACAAAGTGATGCTCAATGTTGATGTGTTTTGCTCAATGTTGTTGTTGTGTGTTGATGCGTGAATGATGCATG